>JBBPOF010000159.1:22723-39390 GCA_038091315.1 Porphyrellus cyaneotinctus | reverse complement strand
CCATCTTGGGCATGGTAAAATAACTATTACATGATGGAACTTCCTCATAGAGCATAATTCCCATGCTGACGTATGGGTTATGACCTCCAAAAATGTATGGGTTATGTGGTACAACAGAGATATGGGTTATGGGACCTAAATTCTGTTACGACTACCACGGGTAGCGATAGGCGTAGCCTCGTAGGGTGTGCGTCAGCACGTCAAGGGTTCGATGGTTAGTCCGTTCAACGAAGGAACGATGGAGGTTCGTGGATATGTCCTGTCAACAAGGACGTCGAGGTTTCTTGGACGTGCTCAATCAACACGAGCGGTTGAGGGTTCGATGAGACATCCACTCAATGACGAGCGATGAGGAGTCAAAGGAGGTTCATATTCGCGGAAGAGTACCAAAGTACAAGAGTATGCAAGTAGAACGAGGAGACCAAGGTTAAGGCTAAGGGGCGCCAGCGCAGTGACTTATAAACTAAAGATGAGGACTAAGGGCAGGTGTGGGAACAACTGAAGGGCAGGCATAGAATAACGAGGAATGAAATAGAACGTGGGGGAAGGGGGGCGATGATGGCGCAAGTGGAATACCGTAGAAGGTTATGGAATGGAAAGAATCATCGTGAAGAGAAAGAAAGATAAGTCCGTAGAAGGCTTAGCTAAGTCAAAGAAGAAAAGGGGGAAAAGAGGTGAATAGGAGTGAATCGTAACAAATTCCTGCATACCAACTTGGGATACCACAAAATGTATGGGCTACTACAGAGTATGGGTTATACCCTGTATGGATTATTACAGAGTCGACTGTACTGTTACACAAGACATACTGTACCATTTCAATTGATTCATCAGTCATGTGTCACACAGATGTCCAAATTGATGAAATTTCATGCATCACAGGTTCTGGAGAGTGCTAATTCTGATAAGTTCTAGAGATGACTAGTGAATACAAAAGGATAGCATAGGTTTACTGTTGCTACTCAGAGTCTGGACAATGATGGAAGAGTCTATTTCACAGGTGGGTATACTATGATGGCATTGTCATAGGCCATCACTGTTACGATTCAGTATATGTGCGCCTCCGTTTTTCTTATATCTTCGCGTTTCTCTACTTTCACCCTCCCTGGGATGCTAATGCCAGGTCGAGACGACTTCCTTCTTCTCTTTAACCCTGATGGTTTTAGTGTCATTGCGTTACCTTGAACGCAATCCCCACGCCGTTCTCTTCTCTATTGCCGGTAGGGGATACGCACTTACTTTGATTCTCTTATCTATGGACAGCCTTTCTCCTCTGAGTGATTCTCTCGCATCACTTACGTTTCCCCTAGTTACCATCATGACTCATTCATGACTCATCGTTCTATCTGCTTCCTAGATGTTCTATTGATTAGTCATCCGCAGTAGTTCACGAGTACTTATACCGAGCTGCCTGTACCTCGTTCCACATTCTTGATCTGCGCAATACAACGTTCATTGTACGCTCTCAAGTCTCCCTTGACCTCAGTCCAATCAACTTGAGGAACCCTTGACCTTGACCCTTGACTTGTCTTCTGTCGTAGCTTAGTTCTATCGAGGACGTTGTGTCTCTTCGTGAGTACCTCCCTCGAGACAAACTGAGTATGCTCTACATACAGTGTACGTTTCGCGTAACATCTCGTCAACAAGCCCATTGGATGCTCTTCATCCAGGACTTTGACCTCTGCTGGGACTATTGTCCTGGCTCCCAGATAGGCCCCACAGATGCACTCTCATGTATGGCCAAGGTGGATACCACCTCAGACAATGCAGAAGTAACACTGCTTCCCCCTGATGCCTTTGTCCATGCCCTCAACACCAAATTGGCTCTTAAGATTGCTGACTCTACCCCTTCTAACCCCTTGGTTGTTGATGCTCTCACTGCCCTAGCCTCAGAAGCTTCATTCCTCCCTCACATGGTCAAGGCCGACTGGACTTTCCTGGATGGGCACCTTTATTTTAAGGGTTGCCTCTATGTCCCCAAACCTGCCCGACATGACCTGGTCTCTTCCCTCCATGTCTCTCCTACTGGGGGACATGAGGGTTATTTCCACACAGTCCACCATGTCCAGCATGACTACTGGTGGCCTGGCCTCACTTCATTCCTTCACTGGTTCATTGCTGGCTGCACCGTTTGCCAATGCCATAAGGTGAACATGCACCCCACTGTCCTCAGACTTACCCCCCTCCCTGTTGCCACTTCCCACCCCTTCCAGAATCTTTCCATGGACCTCATCATGGACCTCCCAGTCTCCAATAGCTTTGACTCTGTCATGGTCATGGTCAACCATGGTCTTACAAAGGGCTTGTCATAAAATAATCAACGCCACCAGAGTTGCATCACTCTTTTTTGAACATGTCTTCCCCCAGTTCAGCCTCCATGACAAACTCATCTCCAACTGTGGACCATAGTTTGCCTCTGCCTTTGCTTGTGAACTCTCCTGCCTCCTGCAATATGACCTTGCCCTCTCTATCACCTACCACCCTCCGATGGATGGAGAAACAGAATGTGTAAACTAGGAACTTGAAACCTACCTTCACATATTCTGCATAGGTAATCCCTCAAAATGGAAATCACTTCTTCCAACTGCGGAATTCTCCCATAACTCTGCAGTACACTCAGTTACCAAACAAACCCCATTCTCTCTCATGATGGGCTATTCACCCCATGCCTATCCTTCCCTCAGAAAAACCTTCCTCCCCACCCTCGAAAAACAGCTCCACTCCCTTGATGAGGCTTGGAAAGAAGGTCACACTGCCAATGAACAAGCACAACAGCTCATGAGGGAACACATCTCCTCCAACTTTAAGCCTTGGAAACTAGGTGACAAAGTATGGCTGGAGTTCAAGAACCTTTGACTGCAACTTCCTTCCAAGAAGCTTGCCCAAAAGCAGACAGGTCCCTTTGAGATAACTCAGGTGATCTCCCACACCGCCTACCGGCTAAAACTTCCCCCAACCTGGAGGATACATGATGTCTTCCATGCCTCCCTTCTCTCCCCCTATAGGGAAACCACAGAGCACAGTCCCAATTTCCTTAATCCTCCTCCTGATCTGATTGCAGAAGAAGAAGAAGAAATTGACCAAATCCTTGCTCATCAGGGCTCCACTTGCCACCAACAATTCCTGATCTCGTGGAAAGGCTACTCTTCGGCTGAAAACACCTGGGAACCCAAAGCCAACATAACACATGCATGGACCACCCTCATGGCTTATAAGGCTCGTTTCCCCTCTGATTTCCCCAACTGAGCCCTTCTTTTTCGCTCACCATCACTCCCACTATGCTACTCTCCTTCTCTATCTCTCTTGGTCGCACCAACCTCATCACCATCCTCACCCTTACCATCATCTACATACTCTTTTGTATGTTTCATTCACTTAATTGCCCTGTGGTCTCCATTATGGCAATCAGCAGGATTCGATTTACGTGGGCACTCATCTGCCCCCAGTCCTATTGGGCTTCTATGTACAAATTCAACAAGACCAATGAATGGAGTGGCACCCAGTCCTGGGATCCTTCAGATCTCAGTCCTGAGGAACAGGCCCAGCTAGCCAAAGAAGACCTTATGGATGGATAGAATCTTTGATCCATTCATTCCTCTTATGGAGATGGAACTAGTTTTCCACCCTGATTTGTAATAACCATCCATTTTCATCCTGGACCTTGACCTTTTCGCCAAGGGCTGAGTTTCAATCTGGGCTCCTCTTAAAGGATGACCCCCACTATTTGAACCTCATTCAAAACATGACTTACACCTACAACCTCCTTGTCCTTCTCTAACAGCTCCCCCCCTTCAACTGTAGAACTTTCATCACAGAATTTCTCAAGAAACCCTCTTGCATCCTTGCCCTTGAAGGACTCCCCACCTATCTGCATGCCTCCTACATTCATCAACTCATCACTCTCTACTGATACTATGCCAGCCTATCCCCTTTGCTGCCAACACACCACTGTCTTTGTTTTCAGCACTGGATCTCATGACCATGGACCCCTTGTGGGAACTATTGGTGACAGAAGGTCTCCTGGTGCTCACACTGAAACTCCAGTCCTGAGTGCCCCTAGCACATCCATCCCCTTGGACCCCATTCCCAACAGGCTCTCTGTTCCACCTCCTTGACGCCGTCACCCACATCAATGACTTTGTTTCAGTTGTCAATCCACTACCCACATCCGCCCCAACTGCTCCCAGTACTGATGCCCTCTCTGTGAGGTCTTCTTCCCTGGACATGCTCAGCACCATTGCCCTATGCGACGCTGCCCTAACTGCAGTATCGTCGGCCACTCCCTCTAGGAGTGCAGTGAACCTGGACAGGCTTGTCCCTTCTCCGCTCCTACCAGATGGTTCACCCCTACTGGACTTCTCTCAGGAGGAGATAGTGATGATAGTGGAAGTTCTGAGATATTCTGAGGTGGTACCTTAGGAGTACGAAGGGGGTAATGTTACAATTTTCCCTTCGTTCACCCCATCCACAGTACCCCTATCTGCCCCACCCCTTATAGATCCTGAAGACATGTCCTTTCATTTCCCAGACTTCATTCAGTTTCCACCATTTCCTCTTTAGACGGCGCATGGATCTGCACATGCGGCCCATTCCCTATTATGTTAACATCCATGCTCTTTTCATCTAGGTCCATCCCCAAAGCGGTATGGTCCAGCTTCTTTTGGTTGCAGTAATGTAGCCTTATTTCCTTTCTGACTTCTGGAGCTGTGTCCATCCCTTTTTGTCATGATCCATTCCCTTTTTGCTATGGCTTATGTGACCATTCTCAATTTGTTGTGGTTGGACAGCATCTCCCAAAATGGGATCTCTTGTTCCCGTTTCATACTCCACTCTTCCCTTTATATACCTGCGCTGCATGTACAATAGTTCCCCATCTAGTTCTACCTGAATCAGGATGGTATGTATGCCATAGAGTGTAGCTTTGATTCAATCTCTATTGACAGTGATATGTCCACCAATGATACCATCATCATTTTTGCAAAACAGTACTGGCCATGGTGGAGATGCATCAAAATCAATCAATCTACAGAACCTGGATACACATTGCATTCAAATATTGCCTTGTTAATCAACATGGCCAAGCTCATCATTCCCAATGGTGAGGGCACCACCAAGTCTGTCGGTGTGTCAAGGTATCCTTATTGATGTAACTTTTTATGCAACAGGTGATGGTCAGGAGATTTGACTCTTCTGTTATGTTGTTCCTCTGTTTTTCTTGCAATACTTTGCTTTGCTCATTGAGACCAACTCATCTGACTATTACACACATTAGAACATTGCTTCTGCCCACTGCATTGCATTAACAATTGGTAGCTCAGCAACTCGTAAAGACTGGGTGAGGAGGGGCTGTATTCTATCCTCAATGGGTCCCACTCCAGTTAGCACACCTCACAATCCAAACCTTGTTAGTGTCATGTTTTTCTGTTGCCCCTGTCCATACACCCAACTCCACCCATTGTTTTGAAGGATGAAAAGCCTGTTGGCTTTGACAAGGCATGAGTAAGCAAGATAGTTGCCAAAGAGAGCTTCAAAATGGGGGTGATCTTGGAGGGCAGAGATTGAAGGTGAGGAGAGTGTTGGATGTGTGATTTTAGTTATGTGAGTGCTTCAATGTCTTGTCTGCACATTGGTTTGTGCCTGATATTCCCTTTTGCATCCTCCTTGGACCATGGGATGTGGATTGGCAGGTTCACTACATGACTACAAAACACATGCTTCTATATTTGACCCAGTACTGGTGTCAGAGTCATTGACAAAAGTGATATCCATATAGTCAAAAGGCCTCAACAATGGATAACGCTACCATCAAGAGGTTGACAAAAGACCCATTATTGGCCATGACCTTTGTATTGCCCATCTTCCTTTCTATGTCCATGATATACTCTGCAGCTCCAGACATCCATGCAACCTGACAACAGAGTGCATGGAGTGCCAAATATTCATGACAGGGAAGGGATACCTCTGTAGTGGTAGAGAAAGTCACAAATTCAGAAAGGCATGGATTTTGTCTGAGTGAGTTCTTCATAGTACAAACTTGATACATGTGTGGTGGTGCATCCTAATGACCAGTATGAAGGCACGCAAGAAAAGGGTGGTCACCGACAACATACTTCCATGGATTTCAGCCACAGCTTGAGCTTGTCAAAAAGATAATGGGAGTGACTGTTCATAGATAGAATGTTCTTGGGATGGTTGATATGGTCACCAGCTAGGTCATCAATGATACTTTCATTTGTAAACATTGACAGAATTGACCACACTCCTGCAGATTGATGGTGCTGGATGACGTTGTTAGTTGGCAACAGGAAGGTAACTTTGTGGCACAAACCTTTGCAGGATATTCCTCAATATTCTTGTTAAGGGATCCCAGGATGATGTGCACTGTCTGCACAATTACTTAAGTCTTCCAAGCCAGTGACCATGCAGCAATTGTTATCGCAGTACATTGCCTGTTCAAAATGTCAGTGAAGGAGGCCCCTGAAACTCTGCAAACTGACCAAAACCTGAGTGGTGCAATTATTGCCTCCAGTTACTTTCATCATTTCCAAAGCATCTTTATGGGCATCTTCAAAAGATGGACAAGGCAGATACTCAGATGGTGCCAGGGTTGGTCCACTGCTACATTTGACTGACAGAACATTAGTTAAGTATGACAGGATAAGCAAGGGACAAGGATGTGCTACAACATACAAGCACAGATGAAATTGCTAAGATAAAACTTGGCTAACTGCATGAGCTTTCAATTGTCTGGCTTGCATGTGGCAATCTCTCACTGAAGTTGTCCTTGAGGGTTGCCAGCAGGTGTGAGATATAGAAGATGTCCAAGGAGGCAAGCACAGACCATCAGTTGGAGAGAACCCAGAATAGATTGAACAAGTTGTACATCAGCTTCTGCTTCAAGGGTGAGGCATTTGTTGTATGCATCACGAATGCCTGGCATAAATGGGTTCTTAGGAAGGACCTGACTAGTAGACTGAAAGGCCATGTGTTAGGGTTGGCAAATGTTACACATCACAGTGGGCATCTTGTCACTTACACACAACATTTACTTAACTAAATGCTCGAAGTGAGATTGTGAGTCTTTCCATGCCAACTTGAATTGCTTCTGGCCTCAGGCTGAGTCTTCTTCACATTGACCTGTGAGTCCCACTGACTCATGGAAAGCCAGATCCAGAGGAGGCCCTCAGACCGGTTTCCTGTTGTCTTGCTAGGTGAGCATGTCGCCCAATACTGTAGTTTCTTTGTTAATTGTGTTTCTGTTGTCTCACTAGGCCCAACCTGCTGGCTAACATGATATACTATAGGATGGTGATGGTTGGCTCCGTGATCTTGAAGATATCACATGGGTATAGTGCCAGAGAAGACAGTGATCCACTTGTTGAGATGACTATCAGAGCAATGCACAATTTCTCTGTAGTCACAGCTTCAGGACACTTTCCAGTTGATATGTTCCTGATCTGTATGTTTCCTGGCCTCTCTGATTTTGTTTTTGTTGAAACACTGAATGGGTTTGTTAGTATGATGCATGCCTGAATGGTGTCCTGGAGGTGGATTCAATCATGACATGAAGCATTGATGGAAAATGGTGAGCGAGATGGCTGACACAGTTCATCAGTTTTGTCTTGGACTATCTGGTATGCATCCTCTTTGGGTATGCAGTGCATATCCTTATGGAAATTTAGGCAAAGGACATGCTGCTCCATTGCTCACCTTACAGCTCCTTCAAGAGGGTGTTACTTCTGAGGATGGAATGATTTTAAATGGGCTTCTTTCTCTGTATTCATAGGTATGGGTTCAGTGTATGACTCCTGAGATGGCAAAACTGGCACTAACCATGATTCTGTGACATATTAGATGGTTCTGACACAGTGAAGTGAAGTCTTTAAATGAGAACATTTCACTGAAAAGCATGGTGGCAGGCACCATCAATAATGGTCACCCCCCAGCATGAATAAGGGTCTGACTTGCTTTGCTGACCCAATCTGGCCATGGGCAATGGCATGCCTCCCACTGGCATGGTAGCCAAAGATGCATCAGTATATTTGCAATCCTCATCAATCATTGCCCAGCCTAGTAGTATCTGTCACTGAGTAGAAGAATAATGGTATGTCAATAAGGTCTTCAAGTTAGCAAGTATGTGAACCCTTTCATTTTGGCTGATGGTGATTTCCTTCATAAGGGCTGTCCTGACTTGCCTCCTCTTGGCTGACAGATCGGCAGCATTGACCATGAGTCAACGCTGTTACTACTTTACAATAAGGCAAGCAGACATTGGAATGGTCCAAAGTTTAATACACTGCATTTCATATAGCCACTTTGTACACCAGTTATTGACTGGGATCACAAGCCATGGTACACACCCTCTCTAAGAACTGCCCATATTGATACCTTGATACCCTTTCACTGACATGACATGGCATCCAACTCAGCCTGGGTCCCCAATGAAGCCCCTCAGATCCTTGTCTCTGAGAGGTCCAGGCTTCAAGGTGCCATCACCAGTGCTGTCACATATAAGATCACCATCTCACAATACTTCTTGTCCTTGTATCACCTTGTGTGCAAAGAAAATTGCATGGACCTCAAAAAACAGATACCCCTACTGATTTACATCATGATCATATTCCTTCTCAGCAGTCTCATCATGTGTGGGAATGCTGCTGTCACCCAGATGGCATTCATTGATGATCATAATTATCCAGGTGGCCCAAATGCATACCATCATAATCAGCTCCCTATTCCTGTGGACCAAGCAGTCAATGCAGCTTATGTTTTATCCAACTCGCTGTTGGATGTGTTGCTGGTTAGTAATCATCAGATTATATTGTCTATTTGATCACTCATCAGAATGTCAGATGTGACATTTCAAAGTCATCTATGAGTACTGTCATGTTCCAATATGGATCACAATGTTCTTTTTATGCTTTATGCTTGCAGGGTCTGTGGGTAGACACATTTGTTCTGTTCCAAGTTCCTTAGAATGCTTGATGGAAAAATGCAGCATTAGGGACACTGTTGCTCATTCAGATTACGACTGCAGATCACCATAGCCCAGGTTACATCTACATCACTCTCTCATATTCCAGCTTATCTCTCACATTAAACATCATACTCACAATTGCTATGGTCCTCTGTTTGCTCACCTTCACATATCACATTGTTTGCATGCTTGGATCAACATATGGAAAATACTACATATTGATCACTATGATAATCATCAAATCCACAGCACTCTACTTGTTGAGGAATTGTGACAGATTGCAGTTCCCCAAGGTCATATCACAAGTCCCTTATATTTTTTTCCAATCAGGCAGAGTCAGCCATCAAGTATAGCCATTACCCAGTTGATGCATCTGAGTGTCTGAGGCTGGCAAGACTTAGAGCAGTGAATAAAAATTGTCTTGGGGATCTGAGACGAACAGATCAAACTATTACAAGGCCATCACTAAAGCAAATCACTGGCTGTAAGTTGTTCCACTGAAGGACCATCTATGGATGGATTTCCTGGTCTTGCACATGGAAGGCTTGCTTGCACAAAATATACAAATGGGGCTCAAAGTTGACAAGCTCATGCTCAGCCCAAGATTGAGGCTGGGCCCATTGCTATCATTCATACATTTCTGAAACAAGATTCAACCTCACTGTGGCAACTTCACTTACATTTAGACAACACCCAGCACCGAACAACCTTCCTGATTACAAGTGTTGAATTTATCATACTGCTGCATCCAGAAATTGGCAAAGAACATATAGTCAAATAGTCCTTGAAGAATTCAGTGAGGGCATTTTGTTTCTTCGGATCAAGCATGTTTCACTCATAGAAATGGTATGCACATCCATCAAAGCACCTTCCAGCAATCTGGATTGTGCTCTTTCATTCTAACCTAGTGTGATGAGTCCATTGGTGCAACTCATGGCACCATTTCTTGAATAGTGTGGCCTGGACCTTGCCTTTGTATGTGAATGATGGGCCCTGTTTCAAAAACAATTGCTGATGCTTTAAATTTTTCAGCCTTGTGCATTATTGCCTTTTATGCTCAGGCCTTTAGGCCTTAGTGTCATCTGTGTCACTTGTCAAGACCATGGATGGCTCCTCACCCACAAAATCAGATCCAAAGGGCAGGTCAGAAAATGAACCGGTATCAGACAGGTCATCCAGTGTGATGGGTCGCTGCCCCAGACCATGCCCATTTCTGTTGCCATGTCCATTATGACATCCATTACTGGCATCCTCCCTTGTCTGAGTCAGACAAGTTGGATCTGCCATCACATGGCCCACAGCACCATGCTACTTTGTGGGAACACTGAACGCACTCAATCAGTGTGTTTCAACTGCTTGGATGTGAGACGCTCAGCTGGCATATGTGGTTTCTTAGATGTACACTTTATTTCTTTGTTGATAATGTCCTTATTGATGCAAATCACTGCTCCTGGGTTATCATCAAGTATTGCTTAAGCTAAGCCATTGGTCATGATGTTGGAAAAACAGTGCTGAGCACCTTTATGCTTCTCTTCTGCAGTAATTCTCAGTGTGGAAGTGGGCTGTTTCCCCCAATGAGCTGGGATTCTACCCAGGTCTTCTTGACCAGGCTCAATCACATTGTCCCGCATCAACTCTTAGGCCACATGTGCAGAGGGCAGGCTAATGGAATGTAAGGAACTGGCCCTAGTGAGTAAATACATATATAGGGGGTGTAGTTATGGCTTACCTCTGGTTGAGTGATATGGGACTAGGGGAAAGAGGTAATGGCGCATTGCATATAAACTCACAGAAATGTCCAAATAAGGAAACACAGTATGTGTATTATAAGGTGTATCTACAGAAGGCTGAGTTTCCAACATACCCCCTCAGACCAGTCATGGATATGAGGTCCAATGCCTGCAATATGACTTCTGACATGGGTGGGGGGTTGCACAATTGCACTGAGGGAACAGAATGTGGGCGGTTCTGAGTATGCACAGGAACTGAGTGGGTTGAGCTACCTGCAATGCAGCAGATTAATCCTGGCATGCCATTTCAAATAGGATTGTGGATATGGCCCATATGTAGGTGCATCATTCATGATTCAGATAGCATTGAGGGTATGAGATATCAGATTGCAGCTCTCAATGGTCCAAGTCCAGATCCTGGATGGCAAGTGGATTGTGTATGGCTGCAGCACTGTGGTTGGTGCAGTGTGGATATATCACATGTACAAGATTGAGAGGTGATGCACTGGTTGCCTAATATAGCAATGGAGCTGCATCTTCTTTCATCTGTGGTAGTTTGGATCACAGCATCCATCTCTGAGCCAATGGATAGCCTGTTCAGCAGATACCTCAAGCAGACAAAGGTGTGTGTGGCCCAACTAAATCCACCATGTGGTTTGGGTTGTCCTGGGTTGTGTACTTTAGGTGGCCCCCCACACAGTATTGGTAGCCTGTGCATATCCCATATGAGGCCCAGGATAGCAATGGTTGGCAGATTGTGTGAGCTGTCTGCTGGTGCTGTGGGCCCTTTGTGCTCTGTGTTAGCATTTACATTGCCATCTATTACTCTATTGACCTATTGGCTTGCCATTTGAGCTGTCCAGGACCAGACTATGGCTATGCAGCGGCCATCCATGGCCACATTCCTACCTCTGTCCCTCTGCCCATTTGACACAGTGTGTCAGTGCACTCTGTATATGCTCGCCAGCTTTCATTGCTGTCACATCTGCTGCTATCCATCCCCTTCTGTGCTTTTTGTGTGCGCATGGTAGCATCTGTGATGGTAGTATGGTGGATGGTTTGCACTGTATTGGTGGCTGGGCTTGATGCATGTGGCAGCATGTGGCTGATGTTGTGTCGACATGGGTGCTCAACGTGTCCTATCATAAGTCCAGTGCAGGTGAGTACAAGTGGCTCCAGCACTGGCCCTGTTGCCTCTTGGTGCTGTTGGTGCTAGCTTGGGTAGCTCTACCCCTGGTGGATCCTATTGTGGCATATTCTGGTGGTAGTTGGATGAATCTGGTTATGCAGATGAATGGCAGTCTGGCATGGTTGCATATAGTTGGGGGATTCCAGAGCATACATGCAGAGTGGGCTTTTTCTGCAGCATGCAGTTTGTATATGAGCCAGTTATTCTGATACAGGTAGCTCCTACTGGACCTCATTGTGGTCATAGATAGATGTGAATAGCCCTTTTGGGCATTTGGAGGCCATGCTAAGCTTTCATTGCAGGTCCATGTGAGCAAGTTGGTTGGACATGTGTTGTGTTTCATGGCCCCACTGGATCCTGATTGGGCCAGGGAGTCCTTGTTCAGTTCACTTCTGCACTAGGCAGGGCTCATAGTCTGTTAAACCACACATGCAGAGGGGGAACTAAGGGGGGATAAGGAACCTGTCATGATGGCCAAAGCCTATAACTCAATACTGTCTTGGACACTGGAATAGACCATGAATTTGGTGGTGTGTATATAGGTAAATGCAATGACATCTGGAATGGACCAGATCAGTGCCAGAGAGAGAAAGCAAAGCATAGGAAAACACATATATAGGGAATGACAAACAAGATGCGAAACCACACAAATGTATGAGCCTCAGGGGCCCTTTCCTATCCCAACAGGGCTCTGGTTGAGTAATATGTGGCTGGAGGAAGGGGATAGTAGCACATCACCTATAAACTAACAGCAATGTCCAAATAAGGAAATGTAGTGCATGTGCCATAAAGTGTATCTACAGGGGACTGAATCCCAGTGAAAAAGGGTAGTATGGATTTCTATGTTAGTCCATGGCATCCCTATGAGCTCTATGGGAACCTAATAATACCTATGTTCTTATCTACCTACATAGGCTGCACTTATGTAAAAATATGTTTTCCAAGCTTCATCATGTATCTAATAGACATTGGCTCTGGATATCTTCTGTCTCATCAGTTTAATGTTCAATAAATTCATTCATTGTCTTGAGATGTTGGGATCCAAGTTCTTTCCCAAATGAATTTTGTTAAGTCCTGCATCTTTCTTTCCTACCATCATCATGGTGTGCTTGCCATCCCCTACTACCATTTTCCTACTATATTTTCATCCTCCTATGTTGCAGCAATGTGCTACTAATAATGTCCACCTTTGTTTTTGGTGGGTGGCATCTTTGTTGTGTGATGACCAATATCTACCATCAACACAACAAGGGTGACAGATCTCAGAAGTCTGGCATGGTCAGCCCTGCTGTGTAACCACTGCACCCACATGACAACAATGATGGCATGTGGCACAGCCAGCACCACCCAGATGGCAATAATGACATAGATTCCATGTAGGGAACTGCATGGGGAAGCCCACAGGTGCTGCAGTGTTGACCCATACTATCCATGCCTTACCTGTACCTGTGACCACATGTGATGATGTGAAGACATATGATGGTGCAGCATCATGTCATCATATCGCATTCAGTTGTGTCTGCCTGCAGATGTGTGGGGTCAGCCTTAGTCGACTTGCAGTGCCATCATATGTGTGTATCGCACCCTGGGATCACTCTTGCACCTTCTCGGGTCAGTGTACAATGGGTACAATGCATCCAATTTGACCGATTCAACCCCAATGGAGGGTGATGGCTTAGTAGGTCCATCGGTGTGACCAACTCTTGTAGGCTGTGATTTGATGTCCTCATCAGCATAATGGATTTGGATGGTGGAGAGGTCATCTGTGGTTGCTGTGGAGTGGGTTAGATGGCTCAGGTATGTCCATTGTTATGCTTCATGTGATTCACCAGTGATGACTATGTCACACAGCTAGTGACTTCCTTTCGACTTGTTTCAACTCAGTGCTTGCTGTGTTGTCCATTCCACATGAATCTTCATAATATCCAGCATCATTTGCATCTGTTTGGCACTCTCAATCGCCCTCAATGTCTCACAAATCAACCTGTTCACTCTTATGCCCTCCTGGACCTATAACTCAACATAGCACATTTGTTTCAACAATGTGCTCATTACCATTGGTGCTGTGGTGTATCCAATTGTATCCAGTACCTTTGACAATCTTTTGGCTGTGCAGGTCACCCTCAATAGATCCCCTCACCTTCTTGTCACTCCTTGGGTCCTCTGGTGGCTTATTATGCCCCAGTGCATTCATCTCACCACTGTCGTCATCCTGATCATTTCTAGGACATTCCCTGGTGCTGTAGTATCTGTCCAGTATGGCAGTTTTGCTGTCTGGCTCATCTGACTCAATCTGTGGGTGAGCCTCTCCTTCCCTTGCTCTGATTGTTCATGCACCTGTTCTAACACATTCCACAGGTTCCTCAGCACATCCCTGAGCTTCTTGATACTCCTCAACACTCCCACTGTGTCGTTTCACATCTCATGTCAGCTCATCTGATTGTCCCTCTGTATGTAAGTACTTTCACCCCATCATTCTGGAGCATGCTCTAATGTGTTTTTAGTGTTCTTTGGCACATTTATACCATCCACATCATGGTATGATGGTTCTGACATGATCATTTCAGCTCAGGTACATGTCTCATCAAAGATCATCAACACCCATCACTCCCCCTTGAGCTTGATGCTCAGGGGCTTGTTCTCACATGCGGATCATTTTGTTGGGCTAATAGGTGGTGCTGGAGGGTCTGGGGGTTCCTCTGGTATGTCACCATTGACTGTTTCACTGTGCTAATCAAGTTCTTCATCTATCACCATCAATTAATGATGCACCAATGTCCTTTGTCTAGACATGTTCTGCACAGCCACTGGTGACAACATGCGTCACCACCACCACCCCAGGTTGTCAAATTGCCGCTTCTTGTTCCCTGTGGAGCATAAAGTGATTGTAATGACAGTCTTCAAGTGCTCTGAGAGATATAAGTGGGCAAGGTGGATTGGCAAGCTGTAGGTTACAGGTATAGTACAAGATGTAATTGCTATGGAGCCATAGAATGGCATATGTTTTCGCAGCAGTTTCTCTTATTAGCACAAGCTATGGAATCATATGGGACATATAGAGGGAGTGATCTACAGTGGCTCAAAAAACTGTCTGCAGGTTTGCATATTTTCACCTAAAGCTGATATCCTGTGATGACCCTAATCTGGACTGTCATTATGTTAGTGTATAGAATAAAGTACTTTATCTTGGCTTTCTATGGCATCACAGATCAAGAAATTCAGTCAGGGTTTGATGAAATGGCAGCCATTTCAAAATGATGACTCATTCAGACAGTTTTTTGACTTTCTGTTTTGATTACATATATTAGACTCTAGCATGCTGTAAAGTGATTACATACATTTGGTAATGGTTTCTTTATGTCACCATTATGTAACTGAGTCTCAGACAATACATACAAACCATACCATACCATATTTATATTCCACCCTCCACCATATAATCCATCTTTATACTGAGAGACTACAAAATATCTTTTGAAGTGATTTTAGGTAAATTCCATGGGATTAAGGTATAGAGACTGTGCAGACCAGTCCAAAAGCTTAATTACTCAGTAGTGGATAAGAACTGATCTAAAGAGCCTCTATTTTGAGAACAGCTGGGGAATACATTGAGTGTTCTACTGCTATCTATACAAAGAGGAGAAGGCTGTGGATATGAAAATGGTAGGGTTGTGAGAAATACATGAAGGCATACATAGACAGCTCTCGGCTGAGTCACACAGGTCTAATTGGCAATAGGTTTGCCACAATGGGGTCTGTACCTGATGTTTCCAAAATATAGGCATCCTCAATGATTGGACAGGCATTCTCTGTGGCTCCACTAGTATGCATATGTCATATATCACTGACTGATGCTAAAAGGGTCTCTTGTATGTAATTTCCTGCAAGTACCAGGACAGGATCATCCACATCCACATCCAAACAAACTAAGACCTGTATGTGTGTAAATTCTGCATTGATTCCAGATGAACATGTGAGTATATACCCAGAGGTGTTGAAGGGGGTACCAATGGCACGCTTCTTATCCTCCATCAGTTGAGTGCTGCAAATGGTCTCTGAGGGGTGGATCATTATTCTCCAAGCTGTATTTTGTCTTGCTCTTGCTGACTCACCTCCAGGCTTGTGGCCAGTGAAGCCTGCTATCTCACACTCATGGATCTTCATGTGCAAGCTCTCTATCTGAGGCACTGACTGATTGATGGAGTATGTTTATGCCACTTCTACATTCAATAGTTGACTGATCTCCACCAAGGAATGTGGTGGTCTTGTTGGAGGTGAACATGAAGCTTGCCATGGCAATGGACACTGTATATGCAAGTAAAACCACAGTCAATAACGGTATGAACCAGCTAGAGCAAGAGCTAGCAGATGCCAGGGCATGCATTTTGGAGGTCAAAGAGAAGGAGGGGATGCATGTGCAGTGATACCAGAACCAGGAACCAGTGAGGCTGCATCCCTTGCTCTCCCTTTTGTTTGACATAGGTCCTAGTCAGAGTCAGAAAAGGCACTGGTGGCACACATAGCAAATGTGACACAGAATGTAATGAGTCAGAAGATGGTAAAAAAATGCAATGAAGTCAAACATTTGTGATGGTTTCTTTTTGGCACTACCTTGCTCAGCATGTAACAGGCCATGGTTCTGAATCAGAAGCTCCAGGAGCAGGTTAGCCATCTCAAGGCTTCCCTAGAAAAATGCATTGAGGAGGACATGTCAAGGAAGCGTCATTGGAATCCTGAGCAGGGAGTGGGGGTGGGGGTGGAGGGCGGGCCA
>JBBPOF010000159.1:0-22713 GCA_038091315.1 Porphyrellus cyaneotinctus | reverse complement strand
CTTTTGCCCTCCTTTGCCCCCCCCCGCGGGGGGGGGGGGGGGGGGGGGGGGGCCCCCCCCCCCCCAGCAAGGAAGCAACCCTCAATTTCACTGTCATATCCATCCCAGTCCCATATTTGTAACAAGCTATGGTACTGGTGCTCTCTCTGAAGATGATGGCATGGGGAATTAGGAGATCAATTGTTTTACTTGCATTTACCGCTAGCCTAGTAAGATCAATGGTATGACACTACTTATGTAGAGCACCCTTTCATGTAGCAGCATGCTAGTCCTCATCACAATACCCATCACAGTTGTATTTGCCACACTGACATTCCCCAACCTCGGAATCTTCAACCTGCCCCTTGTTCTTGCCCTGATAGCATTCCTGCTTTTTGGAGGCAGATGGGGGCAGGATCTTTCCTTCTACAATTCAAAGTAGGGTCTCTGTTGAGGTGGCTTAGCTCATCATCACATTGTGTAGAACAGTTTGCTCTATGGAATCCAGCTGAGAGGCTTGCAACTGACAGATGGTAAGTCACATGTTAGCTTGACAGAAAAAATACCTACCACTGTCAAGCTCCCAACATGCTTTTCAAAAGAGGTGAAGGCACTGTGAAGCGATGTCATGAATTCCCAGTACTTTGGCACCGATCTCCATGCTATTTTGGCCTCAGGATTGTTTGTGAGGTAAGATTTGACCATCGCCTGAATGGTGCAATGGAGAGCTGATTAAGTGGGTCTACTGGATTCAGCAACTGCCTGGTAATGATAGGAAACAGGTTGAAACAGAATTCAGTCACCACCCCTAGGGTGGTGGGTGGCAGGTGGCGGGTGGCTCATTATGTCATTCTTGCAGCAGATCACAGGTGGGATCCATCTGTTCCAAGGTGAAAAAAATGTCAACTTGGGTGGGGCAATGAGAAACATACCTAAATTGTGATCATGTCGGAAACTTCGAGGTCGTCAGAGTAATCTAAGGTGAGAGTATATCTTCCATTTACCTTCCTCAGCAGAGCATCACCAGGGCCAATTGATATCATGACTTCATCACTTGTGCTGGGATATTCTCATGCTAGCGACTCTCTGATCTGCAAAACAAAAGATTTGCAGTTGCATAACCCTCCCAGGATGCCCAGGATGTTAATGTCTCGGTGAATGGCCAGTGCATTAGCTTGGGTGATCCTGAGCTTTAGCTTCTGGCTTGTGCTCAGTGCCTTGGCTTTTTGGAGGATTGTAGCAGTACAGTACATCGTAGATAGTTGGCACTCACGGCGTTTTCTGGGTCACTTGCTGGATCCCATCAAGGTCCCCAAGCTCAACCCCAAAGAGCTTCATCACTGCCTGCTTGAGATCATAGAGCATAATGTTGATCCTTCCCCCTGCATGGTCCTCCATGAGGAGCTGAAGAACCATTTTTGTGTGCATGATAGCATTGGGATCACTGGTCTGGAGGCTTGGGTAAGAGGATAGAGAATGGAAGGGCTGGGGCATCAGCATCAGTCACATTGATATTTATGCAGCTCAGGAAGCTGATGTGATGCTCAAATTGGCAACAAAATGGACCATGAGTAGCTTTCAGCTTGACAAACTGTATTGCTTACCTACAAAGAACTCATCGACCTCGAGGCATGACTGACAAAGTATAGCAGCCTGAAAGCAGAATTTAATGTTATTACTTGGCAGCTCTTTTTAATGCTGCCAGTGTATTGGACAATGGCTAGCAAAAAAGGGCCCTGCAAGTACCCTTGCTAAGTAATCTGGTAAAATTGGTCGCTGTGTATGCATGCTCATCACACTGGCATGCCAGTGGCCTTGTTTTCATAGCATGGTGCTGCAACTGCCAGAATAATATGGTGGAGTAGTAGCATCATGAAGGCCAGAGTTTTGTTGCACAACAGAATAATAGCATGCAGGGATTAGAGTTTTGTCACACAATGGAAAAGCTCAGAAATGCCACTTGCAGCAGCAAACACCCTGCTTGATGTGCATTTGGTGGAGATAGGTACTATAGGTAATGCGGCAGTAGCTTGCATGGTGCATGACAACTGTATCTTCAGACTCTAACCAACCACAATATTTTCTATGCTAGGACCATACCAATTGAGGTTCCCATGTCCAAACCCACATCTGACAGGTTCTTTGGTCCATTCCTGGTATCCTTGTCACCTCCTAATGCTCCCAATGCATTCACTTTGACTCCAGTATGTATTTCATCACAACTCACATATACTCCCTCAAATCTGACGTGTGCTCCAGCCCTCCTGCCAACATCTGTGTCTGCACCTTCAAGCACCACAGCCTTGTTTTGTCCACATTTGATCTTGCCACCTAGCTCGACCTGGACACACTTGAATTGCAGCACTTGGTTGTATGGCACATTTCAGTGCCATGTGCATTCCTTTGCACCATCTAGGGGCCTATAAGCTTTTTGGGTTGGTGCATTCTATTGCTGTCACCACTCTCCATACCCTCTACACCCTCCCTTTCCCTGAGGCTTGTTGTGGCAGCCCTTTTGTCCACTTCATCCCCTAGTGTGTTTGCAGGATCTTCTAATGACTCCTATCAGTCCATTGACCTGTTGACCATGTCTGGCCAGTTGTAAAATGCACCCTATGCACCTGTGCTATCCATTGTTTTATTTGCTTTGTGAGCCCCCTTGCCCACCCCCTGGCCCATACCCTTCACATCTTCATTCTTGACTCAGTTCCCACAGACTCCATGCAGTTGACACCTACATCACCACTGCTGCCCCTTGCAGTGGGACCCTCACTAGCAGCATCCATCACCCTAGCTTGTCTCCTTGGAAGTTCCTTTATCCATTCCACCTGCTGTCTCAACCGCTTTGTCGACCAGATGCTGTCACTGTGCTGTGGGACAATATTGATGCTCTAGTCCCCAGGGTTATATATGAAGCACTTGGATGGACGTCCACTCCCTCTGTATGTGTCCTGTGTTATGATTTGCCTTATCCTTTTCCTTTCTCCTTAGCTAATCCCCATTTCAACTTATCTCATTTCTTCTATGATGACTCATTTATGTCCCCCCACATTCCACTGCATTCCACTTGACTCGTCATTGTTTCCTTCCATCATGTTCTATCAGGTTCTATTCTGCTTACTCAGCCATACATTCTATGCCTGCCCTTAACTCCCCAAGTAGTACATAAGTCACCACTCTGATGCCCTTGACCCTTAAGCTAGACCTACTCAATACCTGCCCTGTATCTCACTTGGCTCTCAATAGTAGCTCTCTTGCCCACTCTCTCATTGCTCTTGTTGGGTGGATGATCCCCTCAAACCTTTGAATCCCTGAAGTCCATGGTTGTTGGACTGTCCCCTTGAACCCACCAAACCCTTGACCCTATGAAGCTATGCCTCTCAAGTCTACACCAGTTGCCACCCATGGCTGTCATAACATCCTGATCCCCAATAGCCCATGTCTCAACCATTCAACCCAGCATGGACCCATTGTGGTGCATGTCTGCACTGTGCGTATGGCCAGCAACAATGGTGCTACATCGATGGCAACACTGCTATGCCCAGACCACCATCACACCCCCCAATGCTTTGTGCAAAATGGCAGCAAAGGTGTCATGTCGAGTACTGCCACTCACTGCCCCCTGCCACCATGTCCATGGACAACAACATGGCAACCTAGCCCCTCCCACCATTACACAACAGGATACAAAGAATGGCTGTGCTACATCAATGGTGCCACTGTGTCCCTAACAACATTACATGCATGGAAGATGATTTTTTGGATCAAGTCTACCTTTTGCCCTTGCCACTATGGGAGAGGGGGTACATAGGCCAGCAGTGTGGTACAGCATTAACCCTCACCATCGCAGTTCCATCCAAAAGTGGGCAGTTGAAATAATGGCAGATCCTTGCTCTAAGGACCCCTGGGTTTTAAGTACCCATACAATGGTCATTCACTTGACCTGTGTCACTGACCAAGATGCATAGACTGGGTCAACTCTGGGTGACAGCCATTCCTGAAGGGCAAAGTTGATGATGATGAGCATCCCCATCTTTTCTCCCACCCTACCATCTTTTCATGCCACTTGTGGCCACAAGAAACCATTGATACCTGCAATTGATGGTGATTATATTGTGGTCGACCTTGATGATGTGTTGGGTGTGATCTTGTTTATAAGGAATCCCAGCACACACTGCAGGGCCCCACCACAAGTTGCTTTGGAGGGCACATAACTCACTTGAGACCTGCTGGTGTAAACTGCATAGCTCACCTGCAGACCATCCCCCACAGCCACAGTAACCAAATACAGTGCCTTTGCATGCCACACCAGTGCCTCCAATCCATCTGCTCCACCAATGCCCTGCCAATGCTGCTTGTCCCATTCCTTGCACCCACACTAGAGCTTTCTGGAGCCCCTGGCATTGCACACAACCTCTAGCTATTCCACATGCTTGATGCCATTGGTGGCACATAGGTGAAACCTGGTTATCATCTGGTACACTGAACCACTGCTTGTGTGGCAGCAGCTTGAACATGCAGCTTGAACATGGATGTACACCCACAGAGCATGGAGGCTTGACTTAATCCCCTTCAACTGACTGTCCTCCAGTGAGAGTGTTTTGTTTTGTTTCTTCCCATGTTGACAGTGTTCTCACATTGCCAACATCCATACACCCTTGTTCAATCTATGATGGCAGTACCATTTGCCAACCACATCTGTATGACATCCAGAGTGTTATGATCCCCCTCCAATCGACAGATGCCACTGGCCACAAACACACCATCTGGCTCTTCCTGATTTGCACTAGTGCACTCTCACCTAATTGGCTCATTGTTGATGACTGACTAGCACCACAGAAGTGCAAGGTGCAGGGTACTCTTTCTCTTTCGCCCTTGTGCCCACTAGCGAAAAGGTGCCCACATTTCTACATCCAGCATCTATGGCTGGACACCACCTGATAGTGAACATGCTACAGGTAAATGAGTCTGGAATGAACATATGCCATGACTCAGCTAGCATTTGATCCCCATATAATGCCATAAATACATGGATAAAAATTCTACATTGTATGGTAAGGATTGTGACAAGCTGTAAGTTTCCTGAAATAAATTTTCTGTACATGGCAATTTCATATAACGGTCAGGGGGAAATTGGAGGGCATTTCAACAATCATGGGAGAATGAGAGTGGTAAAAGCAACTCAGGATAGTAATCACCACAGACTGTATGCTGGGGAGTGTGCATGAGGAGAATGTACACATGATATAATCAAAGTTCACATACTACACCTTGTTCAACATTTGAAGTGGTGGAAGCTTGTTACAATATAGCAAATTGTGGGTGGAAGGCCATCCGTCCCAAGTCCCACTGTGTCATGAAATTTTCCCTACTTTCCCTTTCCCATTGTAGAAGAAGGTCACAAATGAATCCAGCATGTTCTGCACCCATGCTATGTTTGAGACATAGCTCCAAAGGTATGTGGGTCTGACAATGGAGAGTGATACTTGTCTGATCCTTGGTGACAGGTATGCACACATCAAAAATGGCCTCTCTTATGTTGGCACAGTTCAAAATGTATCTTGAGCAAGATTAACATGTGCACATAATAAAGCAAGACACATGTACATACCCATGAGTCTAGGTTGGTCAAAAGTAATAACCTGTATGCAAACATGTGCTTCAGTGGAGAACAACTTGGCCTACAAGTGTTCCATCAAAGTCCTCATGGGCAAAAAGAACATCAAGGTCCACCCATTAATTTTGAACAAGGTCTGTTTGTCATCCTTGGCAAACCACAACCTTGCTGATTTCCATTTTGTCTGATGTCCTGAAGTAGGGCAAGATTGTCAAGTGAACCCTGTATCTAAATTCTGGTGTGGAGTTTATATTTGTGCAGGCAATGTAACAAGGTATGTTTCATGCATGGTCTCCTAAACTGCCACCTCGGTAACCCATGTCCCTCTGCCCACATCCTAGATGAATGAAGACATGCTCAGAGCCATCCACAACCTCCAATCCAATGTGATCAGTAAAACCTACCTTGAACCCTTGCCCTCTGTCACCCTCATGGACAACCACAATGGGATCTCTTGGTTGGACGTCGAACTTGCCATTGCATTGGCTGCCATCTTCACAATGGCCATTGGACTGAGTCTGAAGTGAACAATGATGAGCTGGCATGTGACAACCCCCAATGAAGTCATTGATCACATGTTGCATCTCATGGGTGAAATGGATCAGAGGGCGATGCTGAGTGGGGGGGAAGCCAAGGGTTATTTGTAATGTGTGAGAATTGGATGGGACTTGCATGTGCTGGTGCACACATTATAGTTCACCTTTGAACCATCTTGGATCAGGTGCCACTTTATTTTAGATACCTATGTTGGGAGCATGCTGATTGTAGTGGATCTGGCGAATGCAAGCCAATTGAATCTGGCATCACCAAAACATGGCTAGATATAGGGCAATGGTGGACATGTTTTTGATTGAGCTATTTGAGTGGTTGGCATCTGGGGTGAATGGATTTTAGGCTTGGGGGTTACCCCCAGTGCGATGCCACATACATACTGTGGGAAATGAGGATCAGACAAATGGATGGGGCTTTGGAACAACAGATTGTGATTTTATGACCTGCGGTGATAGCTGTACCCATGCCTGTAGCACAAGTTTGGATATCTGTGCAAATGGGAAGTAGGGGAGGACAACAATGTCTGGTGACCACCATACACTCTGGTTCCACCGAGAGCCCATGGCAGTCATCACATGTTGCCTTCTATGGTAGGAGGGGGTGAGGGCAAGGTGCACAACATTGTTGTCAGCAGGGGTGCTGGTGAGTTGTCATTGCCATATCACCACCAAGGCCCAGAGGGCTATGGTATTGGTTAAGCAAGGTGTCTGCCAATGATGGTTGGCAGTTCCTAAGTAGTGAGCCATGGTAGTTGACCAGGACCCAAATATGGGACCAATTTGTATTTGCATGGACTGTTTGCATGGGAACCTGAAGCTGCCTAACAGCTGCATGGAGTTGAAATTATAAATGAATAGGTCCTAGCTGGTCAACCAATCCACCCCTATGCGCACAGTATGTGCACTAAGCCTTTGCCCACCTCCTTTGCCACCAACCCCCATCCCCATCCACTCACCATGTCTGGCATTCCTGATGCTCTTGCCAGGATTCCCACCATTGATAGCTGCAAGGCTATTGCAAGGGACAAACTTCAGGCTGCCAACAATTCTGTCTTTGGTGTAGTGCAGATGAGACTGGATGACAAGGAAACACTGCAAGAGGACTGGGAGACATGGCTGAGGGTTTCGGACTGCTCACAGTGCCAACAAGGTCCACAGAAACAGCTTCATATTTGCTTGAAAAAGACAGATGAGCACAGCATTGAGAAGCTGGTCGAAGATAGAGTCATATTGATGATGCAGAATGCCAATAAATTTGTGAAGAAGTGGAGAAGCGAAGTGCTGGCACAACAAGTGAAGGAGCAAGCCACCTCAAACCTGGAAGGAGAAGCAGAAGGGCAGGAAGACAAGCAAGGCGATGAAGGGGGCGATGAACAGTCCTTTGTGGTAACTAAGCCACTCAGTCTTCTTGAGGTGTCTGGGTGACAGGGACGTGCCAAAAGGCCACTGAACAGGACCACTGTACCTGAAGAAGCTCTGTTGGTGATGTGGAACAGCACACAAATGTTCGTGAAGTGAATAGTGGGTCTGGCATCCTACCAACACTGACTAATGCTAACTGATAGCAGTGCCCTGACCAGCCAGAGGGTTGCATTAACCATAGCTCACCCTGTGAATCCTGCACTAGTGGCAGCCATCTCTGTTGTGGAGTACCCAGCAGATCATGCCAGATGTGTAAGTGGCTGAAGACTAAGTGCAACAAGTCAGGTGAACAGGGTGGAAGGGGCAGAGAGGCAAAAGCAATGGTGCTGGGATCAAAGGGGGGGGGCAATGGCACTAGGTAAATGGTGAATGTGCTTTGATATGCATGCTAACCAGTCAATAGCATGCAGCTTGACTTGATCAGCCACTTGATCATACAAAACCCAAGTGGCAACTTCCTCTAACCTTGTCATATCCTAGATTTTCGTTAAGTCCAACTCTGGGCTTCCAAGTCAACTCCAAGTCTATTCCGACCTGTTCTCCTTTCTTGCTTTCTGGACTTGTTCTCCACTTTCCTCCAATGTTAACTCTGTTCCTATTATTCATTTCACATGACACTCATGATTGCTAACAAACTTCAAATCTGTGTCTCGCTTAGTAGCACAGCTCTGGGCATACTTACCTCCGTCACAGTGTGGGGATATTTACTTCTGACTTCTGTGTAGTTAGTCATTCAGACCTGAGTCCTCCGTATATAAACCTCTGTACTTTGTCTCTAGTACCTTAGTTCAAATATCAACTTAATCACTTCCTTTGAGTCACTCTCGACCCTTACTCTCGTTCTCCTCTGAAATACAAGGTCCTTAGGGAACTGGCAAGGGTGCAACATATAAGTCCTGCACCAATGATCTCATCCCTCCATCTACCTCTGACCTTCCATCGTACCTCCGGTACACCTCCAACCCAAACCTTTGACCCTTTGTGCTCGCGCACCTCCAGACTTCATCAGACTCGTCCAGAAGAACCAGATTTAACAGTATATTCAAACTCAAACTTGTTAATGTTCCCAACTATGACTAGCCACACTTGTACTCATGCTACTCGCACAACCCACAATAGTTTGCTCCAGACTGCCTTTGGCAGTAACCAAACAATTCCCAGTGAGTTTATCAGTTTCACCGCATGTACCATGCCCTCAATCTCAGAATTGCAAGGCATCTCAACCACTCTGCTTACTCTGCTTCCCTCCCACTTCCGCAAACTACCTCCAGATGATGAAAACCTTCGTAGTGAACGTCCAGAGAACCCAGTAGGACATGGAGCAGGAGGCTAGGACAGTGATGATGATGGTGACCCAGATGACTCCCCCAACTCTTCTGACCCTGACAATGATGATCTGTTCATCAACAACAATGACCCCATAAATGATCTCATTGATGCCATCCACAACATGACTCACCAAGCCCTCCATCGCGGAAGAGGCTCCTCCGAGTCCAAAACCAAAGTCTGTGAACCAGACACTTTCAATGGATCTGATCTGAAGAAACTTCATTCATTCACTGTTCAATGTGAACTGAACTTTCAAGTGAACCCCCATTCTTTCAGGACGGATCATAACAAAGTAATGTTCACCCAATCCTACCTGAATGGCATGGCCCTGGACTACTTCGAGCCGGACCTGCTTGGAGATGTAGCTCTGGAGCATCGCCTGCTCTGGATGGACGACTGGCAGTCATTCCTCTACAAGCTCCAGGCAAACTTTGGCCCCCATGACCCCATTGCTGAAGCAGAGGCTCACACATGCACAATAATCAGCACATCAGCAAATACATCATTGAATGGAATCGACTCACAAACCAAGTCCGTGAGTGGGGTTCCGGTGCACTCCGCCGGAGCTTCTACAATGGACTTCCAGATCATATCAAGGACAAGATTGCACATCAGGGTAAGCCTGACACCATCTACGCAATGCACACTCTCGTGCAACAAATCAACCAAAGGTATTGGGAGCACAAAGAAGAAGTCAACCATGCTTCTAAGGCCTCTGGTTTGACCCCCAACACCTCGTCCTCCCATTCCTCTGCTCCCACTCCCACCTCATCATCATCTACCTCGAATAATTCTGGTGGCAAGTCCAAGGACTCTTCTGAGTCTAAGGGCAAGTCCGCCAACACCTCCGCCCCTAAACCTGACCTCTCGTCAAAACTTGGCACAGACGGCAAGCTCACCACCGCCAAATGCCAATGCCACTTTGATGAGAAGCTTTGCATGTTCTGTGGCATAACTGGTCACACAGCAAAGGACTGCAAGAAGTCTTCCTCGAAGGCTTCCAAGGCTCGTGCGGTTACCACCACCACAACCCCAGAAGACAAACTGGTCAACTCTAAGGAGTTGGACAAATAGTCCGCAACCTCCGTAGCTCTGCATGGTCTGGAGGTTGCATTGACAACAACCGTGCACTAAAGGAGATTCAACTCAATGCGTCCACTCTCTCTGATCCCAAATCCCTTGTACCCACTATCTCTCTAGTTGCCTATGATATTCCTTCTTTTTCAGTGGTTGTAGATTCCAGATCCTCTGATTGTTTTATAGATATGACCTTTGTTAATAATCATGGACTTCCAACCTATTCCATACCTCCGCTCCAACTCCATCTTTTCAACAGCACTATGAACTCAACCATTATCCAAGCTCTCAACATCTCTATCCACTTCAAAACTGGAAATATGACTCCAACAACATTGTATGTCACCCCGCTTGATGGCTTCTGTTCTCTTGTTCTAGGACACAACTGGCTCACTGTTAGAACCATGATTACTTGGAGGTCCTATGCTCTGTTTTGGCATCAGAGCGCAAGTCCGCTTAGGGGTTGACCAAGTCTGGTAATAGGAACAAGGTCTGAGGGTAAACGATGCAGTTCAGGAGTAAAGGACGAAGTCTGGAAGGGGATGAAGATGTCCAGAGATGGAGGATGAAGTCTGGAGATGGACGAGGATGTCCGAAGGTAGACAATGAAGTTCAGTGGGACAAGGTAGGGGACGAGGACGGATGGGAATGTCTGAGGATGGACATTCTATGGACATAGACGGAGGTCACGGCAGACTTGACTGGAGGGGTTAGGGACTGTGGCTTCAGCAACTCAGGTCCGAGCGCTGTGCCCTTGTGTGAACTGTGTCCTAGTATTTAATGAGGGACAGAGTTTTAACAATGGGGAAGCCAAAGGTAATGATGGAGGAGATGGGAATCAATCCATTAAGGAGGTCAGAGGTTTGTGGGGTATTCAAGTTGATATTCGAACTAGAGTATGACACTATACTCTACGAGATTATATATGGAGGTGACAGGTCCAAGTGACCAAGTTAATGGGGGACGGGGGTAAGTATGCTGGAGCTGAGACAGGGGTACAAATGGTCCGGAGCTGTGATGGATGCACAAATGGTCTGGAGCTGTGATGGATGTATGAGTGCCCAGAGCTGTGCTTCTAAGTGAGACACAGGTTAACTGATTAGCAATGAGGTTGTCACAGAGAATGAGTAAATGGGAGTCATAAAGTGGGAGTCATAATCAGGGAAGACGGAATGGGTGGATTGAAGCCCAGAGGTGCAGGAGTGTGCTGGAGGTGCAGATGAGTGGAATGTCAGGAGTCGACATAGTGGTTGGTGGAGTGGATAGGAGTGACCCGGAAAAGGGTCAGAAGTGTCAGAGGTGGAGTATGAGGTTGAATCCAAAACATGGGATATGACACTCACCCACCACAATCCGTTGATTGATTGGGTTATGAGGAGTATCTTGTTCTGTTCACCTGTGCAAGCCATGTCAGCACCTCTGAGCTCACTCCCACAGCATCTAGTCTTACCTCCAGCTGACTCTCCCAATCCGCCACATTTCCGTGATTGCAAAGCCCCTCCTATCGTGTTTGTTAGTGCACCTGCGTTTGTGCTAGCTTGTTGCTTGGAAGGCTGTGATGGCAATGATGGTCCAGCACCACTGCTGCTTGTCATACGGTTCAATCCTAGTGAGCCCTCTTCCGCTGCATCCATCACTTCAATCTTGGCTGATGACATCTCCACATCTTGGCTCTCATCGAGACCATCCGTAGCCTGCACTGTGTTCCCATCGGCACCGCCCTTGCTCTTGCCCTTGCCTTCTTCCTCATCAAAGTTGGTGTCATCCTGTTCAATGTGGATGATAGATTGCTGCAAGAGCATATATGCTTTGTGCACGAATGCAGGTGATATCTTGGACGTACAGTTTGCATGAGTAATGGCTTCACTAAGACAGTTCATACTTTCAAGTTGTCAAACAGTAATCCGATACAAGTTCCAACCTACACCAATGGCATCATCTTGCCTCAATATTCAGTACTTTTTGACCAAGGCATCTGCTTTGGGTGTAAGCTAGGAGGAGTCAGCGAAAGTTTCAAATATGAGGAGCTATTTCCTCACCTTGGGGTTGAATGTTCATGCATAGTGGATATAATGCTGCAAAGCCTCCATACTAAATTCTGGATTGATGGCTTCATCTTGGAAGCAGTGGACATTAACAATATGCTTGGCAGTGTTCAAATCTGTCTTTTCATCACACTCATCAAGGACAACAAAGAACATATTGAATCTGCTCATGATTGGTGCCCTCATAGCAACATTTGTTCAGAGAGTTTTCTTCTGGTCGTATTGTCTGCCAATAGGATTCGCAGCAGCCAGAATTGACATGCAGGCATTGAGCGTGGCATGGATACCTGCCTTAGCTATGGATATTGTGTGTTGTTCCATGGCTTCATGAATGGCTATTTGGCCTGAGATATCCATTTTGTCAAACTCGTCGATGGCGCATATACCATTGTCCATGAGCATCAAGGCACGGGCCTCAATGGTAAAGTCCCCTATTTCCTCATCATTGACAACTGCTACTGTGAAACCAGCAGCGGAGGATGCCTTCCCAGAAGTGTAGATGGCGCAGAGAAGAAAGGAGCAAATATACCTGGTAAACACCTGGCTAGCTTGCATCTATGAGCCACAAGGGAGTTAACATGCACTTTAGGAACTGAAGACTTTGATGTTGACAGGTCTCCAACAATACAAATGTTGATGTCACCACGCAAGTGCATCCCTTCGCTAGTTTGCTTGTGTACACCACCCACCAATTGCAATAAGAGTCCCTTCTTGATGATTTCATGGCCATAAATGGTTGGTGCTATGCTCTCCACCAGGTGTGAATAAATGTGATCTGAGGAAGGCTTGTCCATCCTCCTCACTGTCTTCTTCCTCGCCATGGACATTGGTACCACCCTGTAATCAACATCAGTCGTTGGTTGATGCGCATATATGCTACTTACTCTGCCATCAGCATCATGCACCATGCATGCCAAGAAGGCAGTCCTATACTGTAGATCTCATACACCTAGACTTTTCAAGCCTGTTACACCACTGCTAATCCCACCCATTGCAGCATTCACCCCACTTTTGCTCCCCTTGCGGGTAAGCTCTGTTTTGTTTCCACCAGAGAGACTGAGCTGGCTGACATCTGGGACAACGATGAATGCTCCTGTAAATACACATTTATCTTCAGCTTTTGCTCATTCAATGAGCTCGGATCAAAGGATAATGTCAAGGGATTGGGGCATAGAGCCAGTGGGCATCTCTGAAGGATTTTCCTGAATGTGAACTTTTTGCCAATCCATGAATTTGGAGGTATCAATCTGTAGCTGCCATGCCATGCGGTTACCACATGTGGGGTTGGGACACAAGCTGGGCTGTACATCAGTGGTCAGACAGATACCAACTATACAGATGTGGAATTATACCTCAGTATACTTGAATTGTTGTTCTATTTCATTGATGAGACCACCACAAACTTCACAAATAAAACTTCCATACAGCAGTTTGGGCCTGACTTCACTCATTCTCGTCACTGTGCCACTGATACTCATTAGCGTCCCAATCTTATCTGTGTGGAGGTCCCAAATGCCAGAGACCAGAGGGAGATGGTAGAATGCAATGTTAAATTTGCAGAATTGGAGGTTTGAAGAGTCCATGGTAGTGGCTGTCAGGTTTATTTTGAGGTATTCAGGTTCAAATTCATACTCTGTGACTAACTTGTGAAGTGTGTGATGGAGATATGGGAAGAACCTATAGTATTTGCTTCTGGATTGCATCTGCAAGGACATCGTCCCTCTGCAAAATGTGATCATAATCCACATAGAGCATTGTGATCTCGTATTCTCACATGGTGTGGATCTGCTAAACATACAACAGCTCACCATCTGCCACCTCAGGCAAGCCTCCATCAGCGGCAGGTGTCGATGGTAAACCGACGTCCTCTGTAAAACTAGATCGCGATGTGTTGAGGAACAAAAACACAATCACCAATCACTACTCATGTTTTGAGAAATGTCTCAAAGCTTTCACATACACTCTCATCTACTGCGTCTCTCACCATTGGAACCTTGCCACCTTGCTGATTTCTGTTACGTGAAACGTACGCTGTACATTGAGCGTACTCTGTTTGTCTCGAGGGAGGTACTCATGAAGAGACACAACGTCCTCGATAGAACAAAGCTACGACAAGCGACAAGTCAAGGGGTCAAGGTCTAGGGTTCCTCAAGTCGAACGAACTGAGGTCAAGGAAGACTTGAGAGCATACAATGAACGTTGGATTGCACAGATCAAGAATAAGGAGAGAAGATACAGGCAGCTTAGTATAAGTACGAGTGAACTACTGCGGATGACTAATCTATGGAACGTCATAGAAATCAATAGAACGCCCAAGTAATCAGTGAGTCACAATGGTAGTTAGGGGAAACGTAAGCAGTGCAAGAGAGCTGCTTAGAGGAGAAGGCTGTCCATAGATGAGTAAACCAGACGTAAGTGCATGTCCCCTACCGGCAATAGAAGGAAGGAACGGCATGGGGAGCGCATTCAAGGTAATGCAATAATGCTAAAGCCGTCTGGATTAAAGCGAAGAAGGAAGTCATCTTGACCTGGTGTTAGCATTCCAGGGAGGACGAAAGTAGAGAAACGAGAAGAGATAAGGAAAATGGAGGTGCACATATACTGTATCATAACAATTTCTGGGTCTCCCTATGCATCTCGCACCTGTCTGGTTTTCTTCCTGAGCTTCCTGTCCTTTGCTGTTGCCAAACACCAGAGCATCTGTCCCTGACTGTTGAGCTGATCTTGGGGTGCTGTTGGATGATGCCATTTGATTAGGTGCACTGCTTGGCAGCAACGACAACCTTGGTGCCAGTGGAGACAAAAAACCATCAATGTCCATCATCCTTTTTCTGTTGGTAGGAAGTCAAGGAGAGCGATTTGGCGATGCAACAAGACCCACATACACATTTGGTGCGAGACTGCCTGTCCTAAACAATGGCTGCATCATGTGTTCTTTGCATGTATGGAGGACAACCAATTCAGACCCGAAGGTGCTCATGTGAGTGCCAGTTGGTTCCGCATTCTTGCACCCCTTCTGTCCAGGATCTAGGGTCTTACCCCACTACCACCCCCACTCTCGTCACAATGCCAGGTTATGCCTTTCACAGCACAGAAATCTCCAATATCACTAAAAAAGGTATCCTAATATCCTCGCAAGCCTCATTGCACCCTCTGATGTCAGATATATGTACTAGACATCCAACAGGTGAAGGCACTCTGGGTTACTATCATGTTTGACCTTAGATTGGATCTGGAGATGCAGAAATACAGCACTTCAATACCCACCATAGATAGTGTGCAAATTGTGCGTATGCCTGTCTTCACAAATGAGGACTATAGTCCAGAGAGTATGGCAAGGTGTGGCATGGGCGGGTCCAGTTTTTTTTTAGCTCATACCTTTATTGGCAGAAAGTTCGAGCTCTATGCAAGTGGTACCACAGAGGTAGAGTGAAAAATACCATTTGTGGAACCGATTGTCGCTGACGGCTACTGTAGGCATTTATGAAGTTATATTCTCAGATACTAGATCACGGTGGTTGCATGTTCGGCACTATTCTGTGACATGTTTGAGATAGACCAAACACACCATTCCTATTTCATTGGACAGGTCTGTTGATATTCCATCTTGTGGCAACTAACATTTACAAAATGTCATCTAGCGGGGAACAATCACACTGGCATAATCGCTGCCATTCTGTTTAAAGTATGCTAGCTGAGCAAGGTCACAGTATCATCATCACTTACTCTCACATAGCTCACAGGCATGGAGGACCATTTCATCTGCCAGGATTACTCCAGGGTGAGCATCACTCCTGCCATCACCAATGACATGGAGGGGGTGCGAGGGGGTGCTGGCAACCATGACTGGAATGACGGTAACAGTGTTGATGGCGCAAAAAATGTTGATGGCGAGAGTCGTGAAAATAGACTACTTGTCAGTGATGCTGAATGATGGTGTGACTGCCGTGCCATCGTTTCGTTGTCGTGTATTGCCCCACTGGATCACCAGCACGCCTTTTCTAGTCCATATACTATGTGTACGACATGTCTGATTCGCCCGATTCGGCTTCAATGTGGTATGGTGACTTGGTATGTACACCTGGTGTGACTGTCGCTTTTAGGTAGTGGTTTTATTCGTCCGCAGGGATGTGGTGGATCCGAATGGTGGAGAGGTCATCTGTGATTGATAGCAAGTGATGTGGGTGGCTCTGGTATGTCCATCGTTCCATTTCACGCGGTTCGCTGGTGCTGACTATGTTGCCCAGCTAGCAACTTTGTTTCGACTCGTTTCGAATCGTGGTGCGTGTCGCTCATTGCGTCGTCCATCCAGCACCTATCCCCACTCATTCCATCGTCGTCTCTGTCCTTTCCGCCACTCCAATCAGCCTCAACACTTCCCAACTCAATTTGATCACCTGAATGCCTCCTTGGGCCTGTATCTCGATGATGTACATTCGTTTCAATGATGCACACTCATTCCTGGAGGTCTGGGTACGTTCCCCATCCCAATCACCGTCTCTGACAACCTTCTGGTAGTCCCAATCGACTCTGATGATTCCCGACTCCACCTCCTTGCCCTGATGCCCTCCTGGGCCTATGCCTCGACGTAACATGTTCGTTTCGACGCCATGTGCTTGTTCCTGTGGGTGCTGGGGCATACTCCATCGTATCTGGCGCCTTCTACAACCGTTTGGTTGCCCTGTTTGCCCTCGATGGGTCTCTTCACCTCCTGGTCTCTCCCTGGGTCCCTTGGTGATCTATTGGGCTCTGGTGCGTTTCTCTCATTGATACGCTCGTCCTGACCATGTCTAGGACATTCCCTGGGGCTGTGGACATCACCTTGTGCGACCATTTTGCCGACCGGCTCGTCTGGCTTAACTTGGGGTCTATCAGGTGGGTACTCTCCCTCACCTGGTCCTGACCATTTGGGCTTGTGTTCTGACGTGTTTCTAGGCTTCTTCGGCACATTCCTTGGGTCCTCATCACCGCTAGGTACTCCCATCGCGTTCACAATACCACCGGGCTTGACAATCCCACCTGGAGCTCCCTTGGGTGAGTACTTTGCTCCCCTTTTCTCTGAGTGTCCTGAGACTCGATCTAATGCGTCCGGTCACTTTGTCGGCTGCTTCCTAGTGTCCTCGTCATGGCTAGACCATCCCAACATGTCCGTTTCAGCCTGGGTATGTTTGTCTTTGCAGCTCGTAACTAACCCCCACTCCCCCTCAGACCTGTTTAACAGGGTTTTCGGCACCCCCTGCCATCCTCTTCATGGCCCGATGGTCCCAAAAAATCCACTGTGACTTGGGTACACGCCTTGTCGGTGCTCGTCAATGGCTCCCGCTCCTCCTCGAGCTCCACACTCAGGGGCTCATACTCTCAAATTCTTCACATAAATGTCAACACCACCATACTTGTCTATAAGGAGACCTAGCATTGTGTGCATCATCTTGTACCTATCCTGAGTGAGGCCACGAATGGGGAAGTGAGTCAATGATTAAAGTACGTACCATGGTGAGACAGACCCTTCAGTTAGAAAGGGCTGCACTTCTGGTTCTACCCGGATGTACATTTGGATGTATTTTTGGGTCTGGCCACATGCCAGCCGAGTAATGTAGTATCAGTATGGCCGAATACATGAACATGGGGCAGGATTTATAGCATTCAAGAAAACGGATGGTCATGAAAGTGGGATGGCCGAGTGCCAGTATGGACAAGGTAAGTTCATGACTGGCAAAGCTAAGAGTGAATGAATTGTCACATGATAACATCATGTGACCTTGATTGTGAATATGATACCTTTGCATGGACATATATGTGAGCAAATGGTAGTTATTCATTTATTCATGTATCTGGTATCAGCTATGTGCACCAGATGGCAGGGCTCAGCTGAATCCAGATATGTGGGGTGTTGCTGTATGCTAATGAGTTGTGAATCTGAGGTCAGCCAAAGTAACTTTTGGGAGGAGGTGCCAGCTGATCCCAGGGCCGACCAAGTGATATACTCACACCCTGTAGATTGAGTGTTGGCCAAGACAACCACTGTTTTAGTTTCTGGCCAAGCCTATGTCTATGGTAATGTCATCAGCCATCAACCTGGGGTAGGCTGAAGCCACCATGGTGGTAAATCCTGGCTGAATCCAGGTCTATGGTCTAATGTTACATGCTGATGCCTTGTGAATCTGGTAGGGCCGAGAGGAATAAGGCTGCAGGACATGGCCGAGTCCAACTCTACAGCTCCCTCCCATTAGTTGAAATACATGCAGATCTGGTGTCGACTGAGTGCACCAGTGTAATACCTCACAGCTGAGTCCAGCTGTATGGTGTAAACATATATGCACCCCTGTGTATCTGGTATTGGCCGAATGCACCCTGGGAATCCATCATGGCTGAGACCAGCTCCACTATATTATTGTATATGCTCATGACCTCTGCATCTGGTGTCTGCCAAGTCCACGCAGGTAATATATCATGGCTGAGCCCCATTCTATAGTGTTGCCTTATATGGTCACCACCTGTGTATCTGGTGTCGGCTGAGTCTGCCAGGGAATAGCCCATGGCTGAGCCCACCTCTACAGTGTAGTACTAACCTGTGTCCCTGGTGTCAGCTGAGTCCGCCAGGGAATAGCCCATGGCCAAGCCCAGCCTCACAGTGTAATACTGACCTGTGTCCCTGGTGTCAGCCAAGTCTGCCAGGGAATGGCCCACAGCCGAGCCTAGCCTCACAGTGTAATTCCTTGTGCCCCTGATGTTGTCGGTCGAGTCTACCAGGGAAGAGCCCACAGCCGAGATCAGCCCCACAGTGTAATACTGACCTGTGCATCTGGTGTTAGCTGAGTCTACCAGGGTACCATGTTGCAGCCAAGCCCGCTTCTATGGTGTAATTCCTTGTGCCTTTTGTATTGGCCGAGTTTACCAGGGAAGAGCACGCAGCTGAGCCTAGCCCCATGGTGTAATACTGACCTGTGCATCTGGTGTCAGCCAAGTCTACCAGGGTACCATGTTGCAGCCAAGCCTGCTTCTACAGTGTAATTCCTTGTGCCTTTTGTATTGGCCAAGTCTACCAGGGAAGAGCCTGCAGCTGAGCCTAGCCCCACGGTGTAATACTGACCTGTGCACCTGTTGTCGGCCGAGTCTACAGGGTACCATATTGCGGCCAAGCCCGCCTCTACAGTGTAATTCCTTGTGTTCCTGGTGTCGACCAAGTCTACTAGGGAGGAGCCTGCAGCCCAGCCCAGCCCCACGGTGTAATACTGACCTGTGCACCTGGTGTCGGCTGAGTCTACCAGGGAAGAGCCTGTGGCCAAGCCCACCTCTACAGTGTAGTACTGCCCTGTGCCCATGCAGCCCAGCCCCACAGTGTAATACTGACCTGTGCACCTGGTGTCGGCTGAGTCTACCAGGGAAGAGCCTGCGGCCAAGCCCACCTCTACAGTGTAGTACTGACCTGTGCCCATGGTGTCAGCTGAGTCTGCCAGGGAATAGCCCACGGCTGAGCCCAGCCTCACAGTATAATACTGACCTGTGCACCTGGTGTTGGCCGAGTCCACCAGGGTACCATATTGCGGCCAAGCCTACCTCTACAATGTAATTCCTTGTGCCCCTGGTGTTGGCCAAGTCCGCCAGGGAACTATATTGCGGCCAGGCCTGCTTCTACATGTTGTTGCATACACTACCTACCTTTGCATCTGGTATCGGCCAAGTCCATTAAGGTAGCCCCCCCTATCCCAGCCTGAGTCTATAGCCAGCTGCAACATGCTTAGCACTTGAGGATTCATTATTGGCTGGCCCTCCTTTTGTGGGAACTTGGGGCCAAGCCCTGGTCTGCAACTGCAGTGTTTTAATAAAACCATGTGAATCTGGACCTGGCCAACATCACCTGTGTCGCGCTGCTCGGCCGAGACTGGCTCTACAACTTTATGGTATATGTACTTCAAAGCCTATAATCATACCTGGTGAATCCATCAGAGCAACATGCTGATGCACAAGCAAAACTACATCAATGCTCATACTCCAATACTATGCCTTGGATCAACGAAGACTACCAAATCTCTCCTCTGCTTTTATCTGAAAGCTTTCCCATACTTTTCTTTGCTTTGCAGCATATGCCTTTTGACCTGGTTCATCTGCTTTTGACCATCTATTTTCCCATACTCTCTTCTTGTCCTGGAACCACAGAACTGTCCACAGCATCTCATGTCTTACCATTTGCAACTCTTCACTCCACCTTTCATATCTTGCTTTTGCTTTTAACCAGCTTACTCGCAGAACTTCATTTGCCCAAACAATTAGATTTTATATTATATTCAGATTTGTAACTTGAAAGACTCACATTCATCATCCCACCCTGACGCAGTGATGTTGAGATCTCCTATTCTCCAAAACCAAGGAAGCACATCTGAGCCTTGGCCAAATCGATTCTCTTCAGTGATATCTGCTGATACTCGAAGGTCCCTTTGGGAAATCACCATGTATTTCCCAAGTATGTCTTCTGATGCCTGCAGCCTAATGAGTGCATCCCGTGCTCGATTGTACCTTCGTGCATCTTGATTGATTTTCAACACTGTCCTTTGAATCTCTTGCTTAGACCTAGTATCACTCCGAACTGAACTAGAGCTTCGGAAATTCATCTGATAAAGGAGTGCCCTGTGACCTAAATGAGTCCTGAGTTTCTGTAAGGAATCATTGGCTTGTCCCTGTTGAAGGGTAATTTCCTCTTCTATCAAATGGCCTAGTCCACCTTGCTTCAGCTTCTCTGCTCCTATAAATGAGGGCATGAACAGAAGAAGATCTTCAGGATCATCCTCAATAAAATCTTCTTCGACATCCACATAATCTTCTTCATCAGCTGCCCCTTGCCAGAATCTCCATTGATTTTCCTCAGTATCATCTCCAATCTCCTCAGAGCAGAATTGAGGATCGTTAGGCTTTAGCAAACCATTTTCAGCCTCCAGTCCAGTGGTAAAGAGCTTGGAATCTTGGTTGAACCTTAGAACTCTTGCTAGCAGTCTCTGTCAGAGGAAGGGTAAAGTGAAGGAGCGGTATCCAGAGATGGACGAGACTAATCCAAAAGGCAAGGAGTGTGAGGATCGCCAGGTGAGAAAGGAAAAAGGCAAAGAATGCGCAATGGAGGTGGAGGTGGTGAGGGTGGATGGACCATCAATGAAACCTGTACAGAGGAGCAAAATGCTGCAGAGACAATCCACACTGGCAGTGAGGGGAAATGACCGAGCTATTCATCTGTGTGAGTCTATTGTTTAAGGATTGGTTGGTATTCAAAACTAATATGACGCCCACAGTAAGGAATGAGCCCAGTGGAAGCTTTTCAGTTGACCTGGAGGAGGTACCGGTTGTGTATAAAAAAGTGACAAACGCCCCAGCGATACACGCCCCCCTGGTGTATTCGCAGGGCAACCGCCCTCGGCCGATCCTCAAATCAGCGATATGAAAGGCGGTTGAGCGTCCTATATCTTCTGGAGCTGAGCCAGCTGAGGAGCCGATTGCGATTGTGGAAATAGCTACTGGCCCTATGGTTAACGTGCCGAGGCATGTGCCAGCAATGACCACTGGTGGCAGTCCCCTCATCCATCAAGTGAAACATCAGCCTATTCCCCAGCCAGACAGGCAGTTGTCAAATACGCCTGTACCTCAGGAACCTACATTCTCTGAGAGCAAACGCCAAAGATCCACGCCGACCTCCCTATCTGGCCAGGTAGGGCCGATCCCAGTTACATCCAAAAGGAAAGTCTCAGCCCCTTCGGCCCCAGTGACTCAGCCAACCCATATGGCATCGAAATCGACATCTGAAGGGCATGTCAGCAGTGCTCCAAGCTCACCCAAATATGCCGATATGAATACCAACAAGGGGGATGATGAGCAAAGCAAGAAAAATGAATCCCCTCATGCAGCTGAGACGGTGTTTAATGCAATCGGAGCAGGGGCAGCCAACGTGCAGCCAGTGCCGATCAGAGCCAGGTGGTCCAAACGTACTCGACATGCACTGGCCCCGGTGGATGCTGATTATAAAGCACCTGGTAGACCTGTCAGCAGGAAAAGAAGTGCCCCCGACCATGTTCACGGCTCATCCAAGAAACGAAAGACTACATAGTTGCTAATGTCCATTGTATATACAATCAGATGTGGTGGATATTTACAAAATGTTACCTAATGCACAAATAGATGAACAAAAAGAGAACGTGCTACAACTGATTATATGTCCATGGGTGCACCGGCTTGCCCCTCAGCCACCACCATCTCACCTGACCCTTCCTTCATTTCATCGCCGGCTGGCTCTTCAATCACCAGGGGCCCACTGAACAAAGAGTCAGTTGTGGCCAAACATGTCACAGACTTGTTTGTGCCATCCGAGTCCCCTTCGACAGTGAATCCCGATGTGGAGGGGATTACGGCCAATGGGACGGCAGGGTGCACTGTGTCAAGACTGGGATGAAGGTCGATCAGCATGGGCATCGTGCTACCGAGCTGTGCCGTTGGGGACAAGAAGGGGCTGGGGCAAAGGTCGTCATTAGACGATGATGGCATGCGGATAGGGGTTCAGGGGGAAGGAAGTCGAGATGGCTTCGGCTGGGCGACTGCAATTGCATGCGGTGTTGGTGAGGTCGCTTCCATGGGTGGCTCACCTGAGCGAGGCGTCTGTGGAGGCGATGCTGCAGTTCCTGCCGAAAAGGGGAACCGCAGGTGTGGTGCCGAGCCT
>JBBPOF010000158.1:0-39530 GCA_038091315.1 Porphyrellus cyaneotinctus | reverse complement strand
ACTTCTTACCAACAAAGATGGAGACCCCGCGAATTCTGACGGGTTGACCAATTGGTAGTGAGACGAAGGAGACCAGTCGCGGCCAAGTCCGGCTGGTGCTGAGTGCTTCCTCCTGAGTGGAGGGGGTATGGGGATGGGGGCAGGGGAGGGCACTTCCGGCAAGGACGATATGGAAGCAGGAGGAGACTGATCAGTCTCGGTGTCACGAAGAGAGAAAGATTGCGAACGGTGAGCAAGATGACGGGGAAGGGGAGGTAGAGGTGGTACGGGAGGGATGGGATGGTTAGCTGGATCGCTGGACGCAGAAGTCGAATCGAAGTCACGCCTGTGATTCCAGCGTTTCTTACTCCTGATGGTGTCAACGGACGAAGCGTCGATGGGATGAGATACAAACGAATCAAGAAGGGTTTGTGAGAGGGACTTGAACCGTTTCAGAGAACCAGTGAATCTATGTCTTCGTTTGATGAGTTTGGAAGCGCGTTGGGCGGTGCCAGCCGGTAGGACGGGTACTGTATGTGCAAGGCACGTCTGAGGTTCTTGCTCTGTATCTGCAAGTAGGGCGGAGTCGGGTGGGAACGAATCGTGCTTGACGGAGGAGGATGTCGAAGCGTCGTGAGGTTGAGGAGTGTCGAATGATACGGAAGCACGTGGAGCAGAAGTGTCGGGGGTGGGGATATGAGTGGGTGGCTTCGGAAAGGCAAGGCAAAGGTCGGAATCGTTGGTCGCGGTGCGTGTGCGGGACGAGGATGCCCTGCTGTCTGTGAAGGACGAGAGATGGATGGATGCTTTTGAAATGTTCTTGAGACGGAAGAGGGTAGACTTTGTGCGCGAAAGTGACGGTTGGGGCGGAGTTGTTATTGAGGACTCACGGATGTGATCCTCGGGGGAATCTTGTGTAGGAGGACAGTCGGTGGATGGGAGGTCGTCGGTGGCGATGAGTTCAAAGTCGCCGGGGGTGTCGTCCTGCGCTGGTTCCTTTGGGTGTTTCCTTCCGAAGAAAGTCGTACGGGGGAAAGCGCGGGCGAGGAGACGGGATGGATCGAAGGAGTGCGTCGAGCTGCGCAGGGAGCCACGAAGGCCGCGAGGGAGCTTCGACTGGAGAAAGTTATGGGCCGACGTTGTGTGTAGACAAGTCCTTTCGAGATAGGGACTTGAAGAGAAAAGAAAGAGAGAGCGATGCAGTCCAAACGGACGCTTTGAAAGGGCCTGGAGTGAGCGTGACTTTGGCGTGTCTTCCCCCCCCCACCCCTCTGCCCCAAAATGACATTTCATTAAACTTACAACGCCAGCAAACTTTGTCGCTCTCCTTCCTGCAAACGACGACGCACAAACGGAATTCTACCGAGACTCTGCCTCAACCACCCCATAGCGACATCCCCACCCATCAATACCACCACCAACGCGATCACCGACCAATCTCCTCCTTTGGCATACAGCGTCGGGTGCTCGTCGATCGGGTATCTCATCCCAATCGTTCTCATCCACGTCCCACCACCAATTTGCATCGGCTCCTGAATTCCTCCCCCTCCTATGCCACTTACACCCATCGACCCTCCGTCACACCACAAAACCATACTCCCAAGTTCGTTTGCTCTCGCTCTCGCCTGTTCCCACATCGCAAGCCCGACAGTCGTCTCCCAAGTATGCGCTGGTCCCATGATGAGTGACGGACGAGAGTCCAAACCCGCAAACACCGTGGGCGACGTAAAGTCAAGACAGATGGACGACGTCAGCAGCAGGGGCCGCGTATAAGGCGCTTCTGGAGCCCATTTTCCCTTGGTCACGCCCTTGGGATTTTTCAACTGCCAACGTGTGATCACCGGGGGATCAACCGACGGTATCTTTGAAAACGATTCCGTGACTTGGTGTTCGTCAGACGTGCAGAAAATACCAACATAAAGAGTAACCGTTACTCACATGGCACGAGATGGCGTTTGTAATACTGTATCGTCTCATTACCAGGCTTCTGGTCCTTGTGGACCAATGCAAAACCGTTCCTCGTATGTTCTGGGTCACCCACAACATACTCGTCAAATGCTACCCCAATGATGGCAGAGAGCGGCAGCTGTCGGATCTTCGCAAAGGCTTCCTCGCGCTCTTTTTCCGAGTTAAAGACGACCGCACTTTCAGGCCACAGAATGACATGCGCTGCATTCAACTTGGTCGTCTCGTCGATATAGTCCTGCAGGGTAGGGTGCCTACCATCCAACGAATTGGGCAAGACACAACCGACCGTGAGCGGCGTGTGCGAAACGACATCGGCGCGGGGGAGTGGGGTTTGAGTCAGAGTCGAGGGAATCGTCAGAGCCAGGAGAATCATGACAAGTGATAGGAGTCCTTTTGATCTGGAAGACAAAAGTGGTCGACTGTCGTGCGCATCCAATGGCTCGTAATCTGCAAAACCCATCAACCACTGAGCAAAAAGCTCAGAACACACTACAGCCCATCCTCCAACAATCCAATCAATCCCGGTCGGACCAGCGAGGGGCAGTATCCAGCTGTATGAAGAAGGAACAGGGGCTGGCCACCAGTTCAGAAGACGGCCGACGGGCGAGACACGCGATGCAATGCACCAGCATGTCGCCCAGAGCGCTGGGAAAAACGTGAGCTGTGCCCAATCGGCATTCAGCCGGCCCTTGATGCGAATGTCGAGGTAGATGGAAATAACTACGATCCAGTATGTCGCACCAGATAGCAGGAAGATGGCGGCCAGAGACTCGGTGGGGTTGGAGACTGCGGCTGTTGCTGCTCTCCAGTGAGCAACAGCGGAGCCAGCTGTAACAGAGATCCAGGAGCAAAGCAATTCCCGCCCTCGAGTTTGACGCCGGGCAATCCTTTGCCCATGGATCATGAGTACAGAAAGGAGGAGTACAAGGGGGACGAAGCTCGGCAGGGGACCTAGAGCCACCGCTGCCAGTAAAAGTTCTGCGACTGAGAAAAAGGGAGTCGGATGTTCCGTGAGGACGAACGCCTGCAATGAAGAAGCCATGGTGGCAGTCAAAGAGGAACACAGGAGGGTGTGAGTCAACCTGGTATTTATCGCGCAGTCACTTTGGGGTTGTTTGTCGTCAGCGAAGCATCACCGTGTATGGTCATTAATCCAAGTACGCTACGACGGACAGCGAGTGATACAGAATGCCATGTACGAATGATGCGAAGCCATCTTAGGGGATCGGTTTTAGGACCTAGGAAGTTGGCGACCGTGGAAGCAAACAAACGAGGCGAGGACTCAAATGTCGCTACAGGCGTGTCTAACAAAACACGGTCAGTGTCTCTATACCAATTGTTTAACATGGCAGTCACCAATATGAAGTGTCCTTCAAGGCATAGGCTGTCCTGTTGCTTCCTGACCGGGTGGTTGATGTTCCATAGACGGAGCAAACGGATCTCCAGCGTCGCCCATCAACGGACCACCCAGCAAGGCGTTCGCATCATCCAGCTGGCCGAGGTCATGCACACTCTCGAAAGGCGTACCATCTGGACCGAGGACACTCATATCCAGTCCCCCAACGTCCTCTTGGCGAGCACTCTCGTGCACGTCGACGTTTATGCCTTCGCCCAACCCTTTGAACGATGCGTCTAGCATGTCTGCACCTTCGTCAACCGTCAGCATAGGTTCGGTGTGCTGGAGCGACAGGGCTGGGGGCGGGGGCGAAGAGGGCTTCGTCGGTGGTTCTTCAGGAGCCTCTTGGTTCGCAAAATTGGTTTCTGCCGCGTCTTGAGTGGCATCAGGCGGAACTGACGCGGCTGGTTCGTCCTGATCCATGTCTTCGTCACCTTCCACTACCTCAGGTTCATCTGGGAGAGGGGCGAGAGGCTCGTCGGCTTCTTCCTCGTCGTCACTGAATTGCTTGCAGAGGCGTGATTATAAGTCGCCTCGTGCGTTGATTTGGGACGCACCTGCTTTTTGTCTGTCTTCACCCACTTGTATATCTTCATAGCCGAGCCCGGGGGTACGTTCTCTGGAGCAACCCACATTTTCTCCCAGCACATGACAGGCTGCATGAGCTGACGTCTGGCAGCCTCTGTCGTGGCAAGGCGCACTCCAATTCTTCGTTTGGTCGCCATTCTCTATGTCGACGAAGGATATGGTACAAAGGAACAGGAGTGGTTGGACCCCAGACACTCCAAAGATCTTTCGACATCACCAACGTGCAAAAGGATGTACTACTAAATCCCAAAGCATGATCTTTTATAAAGTGGGTCGCTCAGCCCAGCGAAAGACGTCTTCCATGGTCACCGCCTGCGATGCAGACTAGTGGAGGGCTAAATGAACGATGCTGAGAATATGTTTTGAAGCGGACCAACCTGGCCTTGCCGACTCGCGTCAAAAGTAGTGCGATGAGGGGCAGCATCGAGAACCAGAGCACGTAACTCCAAAAGTCGCCCTTCGAGTTCATCGCATTTACTGACACACAAGATCACATCAGAATAAGTTAGGCAGTGACGAGAGACGTGTCGAACGCGTGAATAGAGGCCGTCTCTTCACGACGGAGCTCTAGCTGACGCTGCATCAAGTTTTCGAGATTTCCCCTCGCCTGTGAACCTTGGTTTGTCATCTGCAACGAGAGTGGGCTAAGCGATCTGACCTGGACCGGGCGCAAGTCGTTTGCGGCAGCCATCAGATTCTGGGCAAGCACGGTAATCCATTCTACGTGTCGCTGCCATCCCGGAGGGACGGTAGAGTAGGGAGGCGGAGGAGGGTCGAGAATGGCACCGGTGAGATTGGAGTACGTGACGAGAAGAGAGCGGAGGATAGACAGGAGTGCAGGACGGCGATCTAGTGATGGGACGATGAGAGCCCGCAGAACATGGTATTGGCTTGCGACTCGCCTACACTCGGATTGGCTGGATACAGCTGGTGTCCGCCCAATTCAGCTAAAGAGGGAATGGTCTCCTTGACCTTGCAAACCGCGTCAAGACTTGCTGGCAGTTGAAAGCACGGGCCGTACAAACCACGTATCACCGAACACGTTGTAATGACCCTCTTCAAGAATCCAGTCCACCCTAGGCTTCTCTAGTTGAGTCAAGGGCCACGGGGGTATATCGGTCTGGTCGGTCAACATCTCGTGCTGGTTCACGGTGCTGATGTCGACATCTTGGTCTTTGACACGATCTCTGAGCAATTGGAGGAGTTTCAGGTTATGAAAAGTATAGTTGGAATGGTGAGAGGGGGGAGAAGGAAACGGATTCCTCAGCTCTGTTTCTTCCTCCTCCATGGTTTCAGTTCAAATTATCTAATTAATTAATTAATTTCTCTACTTTACGACGATGGTGCGCCGGATCGCGTCGCAGGTGCACAAGCAAGTCTCCCGACTCATGCAAGCAAACTACATTCGCGAAGAGCCCTTGTGGTACCAAGCAGTCCTACAGTACCCTCCCCTCCCCCTCCCCTCCCGCGCCCCTCCCTTCGAAACCCTTGATGCCGAAAAAACCTCTCGCAAACCATCCGTCTCGAGTCTTCGACCCCCCAAGATGCGACCCTTGACCATCAAGTATCTGGAGGACAGACTCCGACTCCAATTCTTCAGAGACCATCCGTTCGAGGCGTTCAGACCCGTGGCCATCGTGGAGGGCGAGGTGGTCGAGCCCGAACACCCAGTGAGAGGGAAGGACTGGATGAGGTTGAGCCAGCGCACCAAGAACCCGACAGCAGAAGAGTAGGCGAGCCTCTTCCTGCTCCTCTTCGTTTCACTGATTCCCGTCCCTAGTGCCGTTCTTTTTGCCGCGAACCTCCACGGACACCACAAAGTGTCGCTCACCGTCGCTTATACCCGCGCCGTTGCAGAGTTCCGTACGCTACGTGCAGAGTCTGACATCGCGAACGCCTTTGCTCGCATGGAGGCCGAGGCTTATGGCACCGTGTACCCGTCAGAAGTGGACCGGACGTTCGAGAAAGAAGACAAGATCTACAAGTCTGTCGAGCGCAAGAAGGCTCTCGATGAGAGTGCTCTCCGCGCTCGCAAGCGTTGGCGTGCAATCCTCAATCTCGACAGCGGCATGGGCAATACCTGGAGTCGTGCACAAGAGTATGTCAAGCGTCAACAAGATGGCATACGACCATCACACCTCGTGGACGATGCAATCAAACCACCGTCACGTCCATCAGAGGAACAGTTCTTTGCAACTCGATAGCTTAGGGTATTTCTTCCTTGCTACACCCCTCGAATAGAGGTATATGCTAGCAATACAAGCATAAACTATGCCTTGACGCGTGACTGTGCAGCCAACGCTGCGTTCATCCCCATCCACGTCTTCTCCACAAGACCTAGTAGCCTCTGCATATCCGAACTCCAATCATTCATCACATCCTCTGCGCTTCGCTTGGGCGTGAAATTCACGATTCCTGTTGGTCGGTCTATCCGTGCCCAGATGGTCTTGGAAACAACTAGCCGTGCCAGTGTCTCCTCTGTTTGTTGTGGTGTAAGATCAAGAAGAGTTGTTAGGCGGGACAACCTAATCCGAGTGTAATACTGTGAAACGACTCGGACGTTCTGAATCATATTGAACCATATTTAGCCTGACCACCGTCGTGCAGGAGTACACTCACATGTTCGATCACGCGGGTGTGAAGGTCCTCCCACTGTACAGAATTGGAGAACACAGGTGTTTTTTTCAGGAAAGTACCGTAAATCGTTTCGATCCCTGGCCATCTCATCAATTCTCGTGTTACGAAAGATTTGACGAGGTTACTGGAAGAGGTGTCAGTAGCATTCTGAGATCATGGCAAAATGTCGTACTAGTGCAAATCAAGTTTTTCAAGAGCAGGGTTCACGAACCAATGGTGCAGCATGTCCGACTGTTCGTTGTTATGGGGGGCAAGGACGATATAGTACACAATGTGTTCGAGCGCCTGCGCTCACTGGATCAGGAAAACTCGATTGACAGATTCCGTGAACAAGGAACTTACTGCGCGGTTTTTGTCCTCGTCATCTTTTATCGAAGGGGTATCCCACACTTTCTCATAGTGTTTCGCAACCTCCAAGTACGCCGTTCGGTGCAGTGCTTGTTGAATCATCAGATCGTAGAACTTGAGCTTGAGGTCCTGATTAAGCGATATGAATCGGTGATCTAGATCCATAAGAAGCTCCAATATACCTCGTTCTTCTTTTCTTTCAGAAAGGTCTCGTTGACTTTGCGACCACCCGCCCTCGCTTTGACCCACTCTGGTTCTCCTCCGCCGATAGCATGCTTCTCCTCCTTCTTGCCCTTGCCCTCTACCTCGGCGTCCTTCAAGCGTGCCAGCGCGATCAATAACCGCATTTGCTCCAGAATGAATTCCGTCTTTTCTCTCCGTTCCATCGACGAATATGTTTCCACTTGGAGGTCAGACAATAGATCGGACGCAGTTTGCAGCGATTCCTTGACGGCGGGTGGCTTTGCGGACGGCAGTTTCGAGAGGCTTTCATGGTAGTGTGAGAGTAAAAGCGTCACGCGCGCACGGGGCGTCTCGAGGAAAATCTAATCGCGTCACTAAGCCAGCAGCCGGACGGCGCGTTTCCTCCGACGTACCTTGCCTTCAGTGATCGATCGCAACGTCTCAACTAGCTCCAACCACTTGGCGTCACCTTCCCGCTTTCTAATTTCCGCCAGCCACGCCATCGTCTGCTCCACTATGGCTTGGACGACGCCCTTGAGCTGCCCGTGCTTCTTGGTCAGGAGATTGATGGTGGCGTTGAGCTGGACATAGTCCCGAGCCTTATAGCATTGGGCGAGAGCAGCGTTCGCGAGACGCGTGGTTGAGGGAAGATCAGAGGCCTATGTCACATCGGTGAGACGGCCGGATAGCAAAGCATCCTCGACGTACGTTTCTGGTTTGCTTTTCCAGAGCAAAGAGCTTTTCCAGAGCCTCTGAAAGCCTGCCAGACTGGTAACATGGTACTTGAGCCGAGTCACGGGTTGAACCAAACCGCGCACCTCAGAGAGTGTTCGAGTTTCTGGTATCAGTGTATCGACCTCTGGAGTGAAGTCTCTCTCTTGTTTCTTTACTTCGGCCATTGCTAGTTGATGGTGTGACCGCGAATATGGCTGGTCGACATTCACCGTGAAATGACGCGTCGCAAAGATGTTTGGTGTTGTTTGTCTGGCACCCCCTTCTTTGGAAACCTCCTGTTCACTGCAATCTGCGCGAGAATAGTATTCATGATAATAACCCTACAACAAGCGCCAGCACCCGTGTACTACATGAGTAAAAGCGTCCGCCGCAAAAGGAGAATTCATAGACCAACAGGAGGAATGTCATGATCCAAGAGCTCGGTCGTCGACGTAGAGTTCCATCGAATTCCTTGGAACTCGTGTTTTTCGTTTGATGGCTCATCACCATTCTTTTTTGGGGCATAAAGCATAGCAAGCGACTTGTCGACCATATGCATAGGTAGCGTAAGTGGGTAGGCAAGGAAAACGCGGTATGCGAGGGCGACCAGCCCAGTGAGGAGAGCGGGAAGGACAGATGGGATAGAATTGAAATCACCATATTTTTGGAAGAGTTGCGCGGTATCGTCGAAAGAGGTTTGCATAGATTTAGTATCTGGTGTCGTCGCGTCGACCTCGGTCTCGACCATCATAGGTTCGACACCAACAGATCGGTGGACGATTTCGGGTGTTGCATCAACTTCCGTGTCAACGCACGTCGGCGTAGCGTCTACAAAGACAGAAAGCAGATCGGGCTTTATCTGAACCATCCGATCCACGAGGGTCGGCGCCGACTGAATGCCATGCTCCACGGTCTTAGGTCGAACGTGGGCAAACTTGTTCACGTAAGTCTTTTTGGTGGTAGCGTCAACGCTTTGCTCCTTCGTTGACCTTCTAGGCTCACGTCCAAGAGCCTTGGCCCTTTCCGTGAGACGTACGGCTTGGAGATGGGGCAGCCAATCTGATACTTTCTGCCACCCCTGAACATTGGCCTCGACGTATCCCGGACGGTTCTTCTCGTGGAACCACTTCAGCGACTCGAGGTGTGGTGCAAGGTGACTGAGAAGAATGGTGGTGTGAAGAGGGTCGCTGACGTTGGAGTGGCCCACGTGGAGGCGAAGAAGCGACCTCGAGGAAACCTCGAGGACGGACAACGTTTCCGCAGATCCCAGGTGTGCGTCCAGCACGAGTGCTAGGTTCTGCAGCCGTTTGCAGTTCTGTGTGAGAGTCGCGACACCTTCCAAAGTAAGGTTGGGGCCCGAAGAACCCGAAAATCGGGCCATGGGACACAACCGCAGGGCCTCGATGTTGGGACATGCTTTTGCAATGTAGCGCAAATCCTCGTTGAAGAAGAGAGTCGACTCTGGAAGGTCTATCTCGAGGCGGATGAGTGCGGGGAAAGAGGAGAGATATTGGAGTGGGAGGTGGCGAGACGGTTGGTCCGCGGCTGCACGCGACGTTGCTCGGACAAGCTCCGTAAACCGTGATGCACCAGTTGCAGTGATCCGGAGAGAAAGGAGCGTCTGGCTAAACCGTTCACATATCAACACGGAGAGGTCTTGCCAGTCCGCCATGTCAGGGGGGTCCTCAATGACGAGCTCAAGACTCGTGAGCTCGCTCGTAATGTGCTTCAAGAACACGGCAATGTTCGCAACTTCACCGGTGAGCTGAAGGCTCCGAAGGTCCGTGAAAACGCCGCCCGAGTGCAGGTCACCTGTCAGGCGAAGTGACGACTTCTTAATCTCTGTGAAGTCTATCTCGTCACCAGAGAAAACCCCACTGTCGGACGATGCGTCGCTGGGGGTTGCCACGCCAGAGGAGACGATGTCATCAAAGAAACCTTCCACAGCAATGATTGATCTCCCGGTGAGATCCAGTTCAAGAGTGTGAAGAGCAGGCAAAGAAGCGGCCCACTGCCCAACCTGGGACGACAAAGCACCGGGTGCAACCAAAGCTAACTTTTCAAGTGTGTTCTGCGAGCGTACAAGATCCGTGAAAGTTTCAGGAAGGCTAGTGGGGGAGGTGAACGAGAACGCAGTCAGCTGGGTGTGGCTGCAAACGTTAACGAGGTAGGCGCCAAGCTGCGGGATCCTAGTGCCGACTTCCAAGATCAAACTCTGTAACTCGGGGTTCAAGAAAAGTGCGGAGCGTTCCAAACCGACCACGGTGTCTACCCTCCATATGAGCGTCTGCAGGTGGGGTAAGATGTAGGGTACGGGACGGTTTTCTGCGATGATGGCGAAGACGGAGGGTGAGACACTCGGAGATGACTCGATGTATGCAACGCGGCGGACGCGTTCGCCATATGCGAGGACTCTGTCCCAGTCCTCGGGGTTTGGCGCCTTGGCCTGTATTACGGTCTTTTAGCAATGCATGAAACACGAATGGGCATGTCTAGAACCAACCAAACCGAGCCCTGGGCGGCGGGCTCTCTTCATGATGTTGTTGGGGAACAACGAGATGAGTGGGAGGAGCGAGTCAAGCTCTCTCCAGAGCACATTCAGCGTAGGTTCGCATATTGCCTTGCAGGTGCGTGCCAGTCGAGACATGGAGCGGCGTCCATTGGGCGACTCGATGATGGTATCAAAGAGCTTTTTCGCAACATCCGGGTCGCGGAATAGAGCAGGGAACATGGCCAGGTCGTAAACGGAGTGGCAGTGGTGAGACGATTGGAAACTACTGGTGCTGTTTAGGCTGCAAAGGTCAAACGATATGGGAGCTAAGGCGTCGAAGAATAAGGAATTGGAAGAAAGGCTGGGAGGTTAAATAGGTGAGTTGTACCCTTCACTGCGTTCACGCCATGCTTTCTTCCAGGCCGCTCTCGTCAATGACTTATGGATGCGGGCTGGTTAGATTGACCAATCGTGTGGGGAAATGAACCAGCAGGACAGGCAAGCCACGCTCCCTGCTTGAGACACGGAGGTCCGGCCACACGCGTAAGGGGTGTGGCATGGTGGTGTACAGTCGAAGCGAGCACGTTTAGGCTCATGCACAACAACTATCAAACCGTCCGTGGTGCGTATTTCGCACCACTCATCCGAGCGTGCATGAGCGGTGCAGTACAGCCTTGGGTATGGGGAGTTGAAGTTGCATACAGGTCGTTCACTGGTGAACACGTGTGAGGCACGCATCGCCTGTTAGATCCTGCATTTTATGGCTCTGAAAGCGGCGTGAAATAACTGATATGAAAGCACAGCAAAGTGAAAGGAAAACAGCCTAGCATAACCACATACAATGCGCCAAGTTACAGTTCCCCAACTTCCCAAGGCACGGGTTCACCCTCCCAATCGTCCTCGGTCTCTGCGTCGCCGAGGGCGCCGTCATCTGTTTCGCCAGCATCCCATATGGCCCCACCTCTGGAGGGGTCGTAATGTCCGACACGGTCACCGTACAGCAATCCACGGACGACACGTTCCTCCGTGCTATTCTGGATTCGCGGTGGTGAAATTGCTAGCACGCGGCGCAACTTATCAGGTAAGTCAACACTGAACGTGCCCGACGCGTGATGATTTGCATCAATCTGATCCTCGGCAGCTGGGTCGTGGTTGCGGGTTCTGAGAGATAGTAATGGATCCCAATCGAGGTCATCGGGGTGTCGGTGCTTGCTCCGATTCAAACTGACGATGGCTACTTTGACCGTGAAGTCGTCCGGGCTGTCCTCCCCTTTATCGCTCTCATGATCCTCGACTCGCAACTTTTTCCGACCAACAGTGGCTTTCGCCTTTCCCTTCCCAGTGCCCCGGCCGATTGGATCTTGGGGAGGAGATGGCGGGATCAAGGGATACTGGGACTGTAATGGAAGATCACTACAGTCCAGAGCACGTTTGTTCGACGATCCTGGTTGCGAAATGTGAGAAACCATCGATTTGAAATTGGGCTTGTGCGATGATGCGAGTAGGTCATCTTTTGTGAGAAAAATCTGTGCCGAGAGTTTTGCCTGAATACGATTGACTGACCCAGAGGTAACAGCCTTTGATTTGAGTTCACGATGAGGCTTCGGGACAGAGTGGTCCGCAGAAGCTGTTTGTGAAAAGGCTGCATCTGGACTGGCCTCGGACTGCGCGACAGAGGGACCAACAGGTTTCTTGGCTACGGAGAGGGCAGGAAGGACGTCGTCGAATAATACCTTGAACGACTTGCCACCTGCAGGAGCCTTTACTGGGGAATCGGCCACGAAAGAGGAGGTAAAGTGACAGTGAGGTAATTCATGGTCGGTTTCGTGTTCACCATCTGAGGAGTCATGATCTAATTTGGGGAAGGGTGGAGGAGCCTGCGAGTGGTTACGCTGACGCTTTGGTTTGTTGGGAGAGGGAGAGACGGGTTCACCCCGCAAACGCTTTCGAGCGCGAGAGACTGCAGCCGTGGGACCACGAGAAGACGCGTTAGGGATTGGACATGGTAGCAAGACGGAGGGCGAGGGGTCAGAAGGAGTACGTGGGCGGGGATTTGGTTTATTCTTGGCGGGTGTCGCGAACGGGGAGCGTTTAGCGGCTTTCTTGACAGGGGAGAAGGGGTTAAAGCCAGGTAGAGGATGTACGGGGTCTGCTGCGCGAGATTTCGGAGCAGGAAGACGAGAGTGGGTCTTTGGAGGTGTCCGAGTAGTAGCAGCGGCAGCCTTGGAGAGTTTCTTGTAGAGCTTGTATTTCTCGGCTGGAGAAAGGGTGAGGAGATGATGGAACGCGAGAAGGAGCGATTTAGCGCACCGATGGTGGGGTTGTCGCGTATGAATTGTATGTCTGGATCTCTGCCGTGTGTTTTGGCAAAGTCGCGTTCCCAAGCTTTTATTTCGGCGCGGACGAGTTGGAGGTCGGACGAGGACGAGGACATGATGGTTCGAAGCCAAAACGGGACTTGACAATGGACCCGCCACTGCGGTTCAGATTCCCCCTCTCGCCCGCAGTCCTCGACGACCCCGCTTTCTCGCCTGACCCTCGTTCCCATCCTCACTTTCCCCTCACTAATGCCCTCTCATACAAAGCAGTCCCTTCAAAGTCGCCGTTTCACCCTCCCCTCATCGTACCCACCACCGTCTTGAAGCCCGTCTCGACCAACGTTTCTCGCAAGGCAAGGATGAAAACTTTCGTCCGTCGTCTTACAACTCGTCATAATCTCGATCCTATCGACGAGCTGGACGAGACAGACCCTTTTGGAAGCAACTTCCATCACGACGGACCCTACGAAGCAATCGTGAGCAACCTTGAGCAACCTACCCGTAATCCGGTGCCTCCCAGACACAACATGCATCGTTCGAAACGCGAGGTGCGTCAGGTGCTTGCTTACACCTAGTCGCGTCACTCACAGCACTCATCAAGTCCGACCCACATCCTCTGCGTCCCTGTCAACAAGCAGTAAGTCCAATAATCCATCAGGCCACTCATTCGTGTCTTCACACCGCCCCTCTAGTTTGCTCACCGGCTTCCGCCGCCCTATGATGACACCGGTTTATCGTTACACCTTAAACCTGGCCAAATCCTTCAGTCAAACACCATCTATACTTCTGGCACCGGCCACTTTCTCCCTCAACCAAACGCAGCCTCAATTGCTGCCAAACCCGATCCCCCCCGACGCCAATCACTACCTAACCCACGGATCCGTCCTTACCAAGACCCTCCCCCTTGTGATCCCCGGGATGGTTTGCAGAGCAGCCACTCAGCATCACCACCTACTCATCGGGAACGCTATCTCGGGGGCTACGCGCCTGACACTCCCAACAGGCCCCTACTGTTCCACGATCATGATACACCGCCTTACGTCCATCATCAAATACCAAAGTCCGTCGTTCCCCCACCGAGATATGAATCCAGGTTGGATCCCTCAGGTCCTCCACGGTCACCCCAACGTATCCCACCTTCTTCTGTCAACCCCGCGCCTCCGCAAACCCAGTCGACAGAGAACGTGCTACCCGCCCCCCGTCATAATTCCCGACATAAAACCGTACATTCATTGAACAGTCACCACACCATGAGAGACGCGTTCACGCAGTCCTCTTCCAGCATACAAAGCAAGCCTTTAGACCCCCCACGGATACGCCACGTCCCGAAACGTCTTGTGATGCCAGCCCCACTCCAGCCCCAACAACCGCAGTCATACCACAAATTCCCTCCGGCTGAACCCCCAGCCTGGCAGGATGAGTATCTGGACGATCCTGCCTTAAAGAGTGCGCACTTCCAGGCGAAGCCCGTCATGTACAGCCAAGAACCAAGACTCCTACGGAAGAGGTCGTCCGTCTTCCCGGCAAGTACACCCATACCAGACCACGTACCCATGTCCCAGGATGACGCCACGCCAATAATAGGATTTTCGTCAACGAAGACGGTGAACGAAGGAGTCAAAGAAAAGGCGCGTCGGCGAAGGCTGAGTAAACGGAAGAACGACATCTGAGTCTCTTGTCAGCTCAGCTGTGTGTTTTTTGTGGCAGAAATGGCTTCCATCCATTTTGCTGTGTTGGAGGGCGCCGTTTATTAAACTCATCCGCAATTTTAGTTTTACCCCAGATACTCTGGCGCTGTGCGCCGATTCATAGATTCACCTTTATATTCAGTCGTAATGATCGTGCTCACACGCTACTATGTATAATGTGGGCTCTCCCGCGTCAGTGTAGCGCTTCGATTCCAAAACAGAACTTTCGGAAGAGAAACCGCCTCGACATTTTCGTTCTCTTGCGCTCTCCATGTCTTCACTTCCGCGATTACGCGAGAATCTGGCGGGCTGTGGGTCAGCGATCTACATATGAGGTTACTGCCATGACTCAAATACGTACAGAATGGGCACCAAATCGTGGCTGGGCCGTCGAGTCCGTTCATTTCAGCCTTATGTGCGGAGGTTCGACGCCCGAAGTCTTTGGCCATTCTGGAAACGCGGAGATGCCCTTGGCTACATCTCCCTTGCAAAGGCGATCGCATTGATCAGGCTGCCTGATGGAGCTCTAAAATTTTCATGGACGTTGTTGACATGACGAAACCAGCCATCATGGGGCCAGTGCAACCCTTCCCGGCCGAAAATCTCGAATGCTCAATCTTCAATACTTCTGCGCGCCACAGGTCGGACTCTCGAATCTAATCTAGCTGCTGCTAGTAAATGCGTTCTAATTCTAATTCCATTTCGCCAACATAAATACCTCCCTCCATGGGAGCATTGCCCGAAATGCTCTCCGCCTCCCTCTGCCCCTCGACGTTCAGCCCATGGATAGTGCCAGTATTCTGCTGCTTGGTTTGGCCTTTGCTCTTGTGACAGCTATTCTCATCGATCGTATTCGATGGCCGTCCAAGGCATGTCCAGCTCTTAATTGTCATCCTTGCTCTCTCCATGACCAAACCTTTGAGCAGCTCGACGGCATCCCCGCGGTCGGACCATCAGGTCCCCTTCTATCTTACTACGGTGCAGCAAAGTTCATTCTGCACGCTAGATCCATGGTTCAACAAGGCTATGATCTGGTCCGTCCGTACTCCAGAAAATTTACCGTTTGGTGGGCTTACCTTGGAGCTAGTACAAAGACAAATTCTTTAGAGTACCAATGATGGACCGATGGATGGTTGTGCTGACGGGTCCTGAACTCGTAGAGGAGCTCCGCAAAATTCCCGACGACAAGCTGTCCTTCGATCACGCAATGAGAGATGTGTGTTCTATTACCTTTTCCTTTGGACACGATCGAGCTTCACGTACGTAACAACGCTCAGATTCTTCAAGTCAAATACACCTTTGGCCTGGAGGCACAAACCCATCCTTATCACGTCACCGTCCTTCACGGGCAGCTCAAACGCAAGCTCGGCACTATTTTTCCCGATATCCACCATGAAATATGTCAGACATTCGATGACATCCTTCCTCCCAGCGAACTCGGTGAGCATCTCCTCTTGACACGCCTGTGAATCAGGGCCGACTGCCGTCTCCAGGTTGGGTCAGTGTCTCCGCATACTCCTCGGTGATGAAAGCGACATGCCGTACAAGCAACCGTGTTTTTGTGGGACTACCCATTTGTAAGTCGCGCTTTATCCCACCGCAAAGCAATCCCTCAGCTTCGACTGTAGGTCAATCTCCCGAATTTGCCGATGTCCTATCAAACTTCGCTTTGCAAATAGTTTTTCGCGCTAGTTTGGTTAACTTCTTCCCAAAGCTGATGCATCCGTGAGCACATCCGTTTTACTAACGATGGTGTGATGATAAGGACTATTCGGCTTCCAGAATCATTGGTCGCCTATTGACTAACACGCCGAGCAGCCTAAAGCGCTGCATGGCTTTACTCCAGCCTGTCGTAGAGGGACGAATAAAGCGATACAACAGTAACCCCAACAATGGGTCACCTTGCCTTCCGGTTCGCCTTCTACTCTCATGACGTATGCGAGCTTACTGCTTATCTCTAGGATGATATGATCACCTGGCTTCTTCAAGTATCCAAACCGGAGGATAGGAATCTACGCAGTATCTGCTTACGTATACTCGTATTGAACTTTGCATCTTTGCATACTTCGGCTCAGGTCTGTACCGTCCTTTGCAGAGAAAGCTACTGACGTCCCGATGTAGACCCTCGCCCACGCGTTATTGAATCTCACGTCACATCCACACTACATTGAGCCCTTACGCGAGGAAGTGCGAGAGGTGACTGAGCAATACGGGTGGACAAAGGGATCGATGGGGATGTTGGTGAAAATGGAGAGTTTCTTGAGGGAGTCCCAGAGAATTAGTGGTACCAGTCTCTGTGCGTCAGATTTTTCATATCATCATCATCATGACCAGAGCATTGATCTTCGTTCGCTCTAGTCCCCATCGTTCGGAAAGCCATGGAAGACATCACGTTTTCCGATGGAACAACAATCCCTTCTGGCACTCATCTGGCTGTAGCCTCGATGCCTATGCATCTTGATGATCGCTATTATGAAAACGCGTCCGAATTTGATGCATTCCGCTTCCTAGATGCTGGGGACGAGTCGACGCAGAAATCCAGGCTTGCGTCTACTAATCGCTTGTACTTGGTATTTGGACACGGTGTTCGGGCCTGGTACGTGCACAAACCACGTCTACTTGGCATTCTACATCTGATCATCGGAAACCTGGTTTTTCAGCCCTGGACGTTTTTTTGTTTCCACTGTAATGACTGCGATGATGGCCCACTTGGTGTTAAATTATGACATGAAGCTGAAGGACGGTGTACGGCCTCCAGACCAATGGTTCCTGATGAATTGTACACCTAACCGGGGAGCGGAGATCATGTTCAGACGACGGTCATCCTGACTCCTGTTTACAGAGTAATTTCGTACTCGCAATTCGTTTGTTTCATGATAATTTTGCGCTCATGATTGTTTTACTTGAAATGAAATCAGCGTCTGAGTTGCAAAATCAAGACCGTAATTCGGGGCGATTGATAGCCTGAGGTGGGACCACTTCACCATTGGCCGTTTGAGAACGCTCATACGTATGTAAAGGAACAGCTTTACGAACACGACCACCTGACAGATCTAGAAAAGTTCCTTTTCATTACAGTACAGATGTGGGTTAATTTGTTTCTATGCGGCGGTTGTCACCAGGTGCACGAAGCGCTATGGACGACTCGATCTCACAATGCCTCGTACGTAAAGTAACGTTTGTAACCCACCGTCATACGAAAGCACGCCGACGGGGCAAGATCGGTGACCCAGGATAACGTCGTGTTCATCTGCGAGGCCTTTGAGCAAGATCCGAGGCTAGCTATCTCGGGAAGCCCGAGCATCGTCGATGTATTCAATGACCGTGCTCATAAATTGAAACGGACCGTTCAAGCGGCGTAGCTGATCCATGTCAGGCGTTGATAAATGCATTCGTCTTATTATACCTCCCGACGGATCATGAACTGTATGGATTGTGGATTGCAACCCCGTCGAAGGAATTGGCAAGACTCGCCCGAATGAAGTAAAAGGGTGCGATGGACGTTGATTGCAGATTACATCGAGGGTCAATCAGTATGACATGCGGAACATGAACTGGAAAGTGTACTGCTTTGTGTCGGGATCCCAATGTGACCAATTCCAATATCCAGCATCATCGGATTCATCTTCAATCTCTCTCGCTGGGACGCGAAAGGCAATTGTTTCGTACGGCTCTGCAGCAACCTTTTAATGATGTGTTAGGCCTCCCACACTCTGTCACTCATCAGAAGAACGTACAATCAAATATTGGTATGCCTTGTTCGGTGGCTCCCTCTTTTGTTCCCAAGCACTCATAAAGCGTCTTCGGGGAATGACGTCTGGTTTAATCTGCGGAAGGTGCACTTGCACCATCATACCTTCCTTTCCGGTGTCCCTGTCGCGAATTTTCGTCACCCGGTAACCTGGTCGGCCGATTTTGAGAAACACTTTTCGTTGCACATTGGACTGGGCTGGGGCGACCATCAATTGGGTCTCCTTCGCATCTCTGGCCGCGCGTCTGGCGAGGTTTGTTTGGTGCTTTTTCCCTTGCGTGTGCGCAAGATATGATCCTTCATTCGTGTGGAGTGTCAAACAAAGCCGACATTCGAGAGACCCCAGATGGTTGCGAAGAATGTAAGGATCCTAGCGAGAAATCAGAATCGCGCGGGGTAAAAGGGGGGATACGTACTTTTGCAAGGTCAATGGTTTCCAACGCAAGCTTTCTAAGACGCTCCCTTCTGTCGACGTTGGTTTCTGATGCGCCTGCGACACCACCGCCTCCAAATTTGGAACCCACACGATTCTACGTAAAAGGTCAACGAGGAGAACGAAGATGATATTGTATATGAACGAACCTGATAATCTAGAAAAGAATACGAGTTAGCTATCGTCGCAATGGTGGACACGACTCATACCCATGGTCGTATGCTCTGCCTCTGTGGCCTTGCAGTGAGTTGTTGGCGGTGAAAAGTCAAAGAGCTCAGAGGCTTAGTCACACTCGCTTGATTTGGATGCATATCATATTAAGAGACTCTCGGAGGGAACATTCGTTCAGCTTATCCTCGGCTTTCACGTTCGTGAGCTCGAACTCTCCGAATTTTCACGTCGCTTCAAGGCAATATGGCGGGGCATAAGCGTTGCCTTGAAGATGGTCCCTCTGTTCGAAAGTCGAAGAAGACCAAGTTGTCGTCGGAGAAGCCAGAAAAAAAGACGCACAAAGGAGATCCGGTCTCTTCTACATCTGCAATGACGCTCGAAGAGATTGACTTTCCGCGCCGAGGCGGGACTACTCTGACACCTCTTGAGGTCAAAACCATTCAGGCAGAGGCGGTCAGGGAAGCAGATCAGGAACTATTTACTGTAAGTGACCCCATCGTGCTGAAGCATTGAGCTAATCTATCCAAGTCTACAACGCAAACTCAAGTCAAACATCAACGGCGCAAGTCCAACGTCAGGGATGAAGGTGCAGAGGATGAAGTAGAAGAAAAAGACACTGTCCGTATCGAACACCTAAATTACCAGGTAGGTTCTCGCTCGATCTTCTGTGCCATCGGTGCTAATTTCCTGCAGCGTCTTATTCCAGGGATGAGGGTTCTCGGCCAAGTGATGTCGATACAACCTCTCGCTATCGTAGTCTCGCTGCCTAACCAACTCTTCGCGCACGTTCCGATCACGCAAATCACGTCTCAGCTCACCAAAAGGCTCGAGTCCATGGATGACGTTGAAGATGAAGAGCCTGATGGTAAATCAGAATGTTCTACCCAAGTTCCAGGCTTGGCAGATCTGTTCTACGTTGGGCAATACGTCCGTGCTGTCGTAATAAGTACGCATGCCTCGGGTACAACTGCAACCGATGTAGCTGGACTTGGGCGTGTTCGTGATGACTCCATCAAAGCTAGTCGAAGGGTCGAGCTCAGTCTCCTCCCAGAGAAGGTCAATACGGGTGTGCGGAAAGCCGATTTGAAGGTTGGCTATGTGAGTCTTTTTAGCGATGGAACAGACGAGACACTAATGGTAGACAAGTCCTTGAGTGCAGCTGTGCAGAATATTGAGGACCATGGATACCTCCTCGAGCTTGGTGTATCTGGAATATCTGGATTCTTGCCGTTCAAAGAGGCCCACCGGGGCGGCCCCGAGGGGTCAAGACTACAAGTTGGGGCGCTCATACATGTTTCCGTCACTAAAATGTCGTCGAGTGGTCGCTTGTGTACTGTCACCAATGATCCTGATGCACTTGTCTCATCTTCGGTAAACTTTGTTCCTCACTCATACCATCGGTCGTGCTAAACTTTTTTCAGATATCTGAAGTGACCAATGTCTCATCCGTGTTACCAGGGATACTCGTGCAATCCTTGGTCACCTCTGTTGTTCTGGATGGCCTAAATTTGCAAATACTAGGTTTCTTTGACGCGACGGCTGACGAGTTTCACTTGCCCAACATACGTAAATCACTCAAAGTAGGGCAAAAAGTAAAGGCGAGGGTGTTGTACGATCTTCTAGGAGCAACTCCGCCGCGATTCGCTGTGACACTTGCAGAACATCATATCAACCTTCAACCGAAAAGTACATCCGATGGTCAGCTTTTATATGCCGCTTTCCCTGTGGGAGCTGTCTTGGACTCGGTCAAAGTGCGGCGGGTGGAACGAGAGAGAGGATTACTTGTGGAGGTACAGCCCGACCAAGGCGGTTTTGTTCATGTGAGCGTCCTAGCGGCCTGTGCTTTGATTCCGGATGATGATGATGACACCTAGATTTCGCATGTTTCTGATGAACGCGTCCCCACTTTATCGGCGTTTTCCGGATTGTGGAGAGTAAATACTTTCCACAAGGCACGCGTAACTGGCCATCACCCATTCGACGGCATCTTGCAGCTCTCTCTGCGATCATCTGTCTTAGAACAAAGGTTTCTACAAGCTGGTGAAGTGCAAGTTGGTGAGATATTGAAAGGGACAGTAAAACAGTTGACAGATTCCGCACTCTTCGTCTCTATATCCGGCAATGTGGACGGAGTGGTCTGGCCTGTGCACTATGCCGACATACCCCTTAAGCATCCTTCGAAGAAGTTCAAGGTTGGGGGAAACATTAAATGCCGCGTACGTGCTGATAGCGCCATCGCACTTCTGTGTACTTATCGACTCCAAGGTGCTCACAGTCGACCCGGATAGGAATCGTGTTGTGCTGACAGCCAAAAAAACTCTTCTGGACACCACTTTCCCCCTCTTGACTTCCTTTTCTGATGCCAAGGTCGGGCTCCTCACTCATGCAGTCATTTTCCGGGTGACGGACAAGTATCTCGTGGTCGAGTTCTTTAACAACGTGAGGGCTATTGTGCCCGCACGCGAGGCTAGGTATGATATTTGCGGAAAGTATGGTCCGATTTAATTTTCTCTAGTGAAACAGGTGCAAGACTTACCGATGCATATGCACCTGGAAAAGTGATCAAAGTACGCCTCATCTCCGTGCAAACAGAAGCACAGCGAATCGTGGCCAGCATCCGCCAAGCCACGTCAACGTTCACTTCGACTGTGACCGACATATCTGGTGTTCTTATAGGAGACATGGTCGAGGGTGTTGTCACTCAACTGCACAAGTTGAATATCGTACTCTTGCTAAAGCCATCTGAAGTCCGTGCGCTCATGTCGTTCTCGAGCTTGGCTCGCCACTGGAATACGACCGTGCCAGAACTAAAGACGTCTTTGAAACCTGGTGCTTCCATTGCCTCCTTGGTCGTGGTATCGCGCAACCCCGAGAAAGGTTTCGTTGTCATCGCTGGATACTCGAAAAGGGAACAACAGAAAAAGACTGCGTTGTCTATGGACAACGTTACCGTTGGACAGATTGTTGGTGGACGGGTGATTAGGTATGCACATTATGGTGCTCGTATCAAACTCACCACCCGGATCTCGGGTTCTTTGCATCCAACTGACACCTCGGACGACTATGAAAATGGAAATCCTTTCCCCGGTGTAGACTCCATCTTGAAAGCTGCGGTGGTCGACATCGACAAATCAAGCGATCACTTATTCCTTTCTACGCGCGCTTCGAGACTGTTACCGAGCGGTGCCAAGCAGCCAGTGGACCGCGAAATAAACGGTATCGACGATCTCAAGGTTGGAGACACCGTGAGGGGCTTCATCAAAAGTGTCGCAGAGCATGGGCTATTTGTGATGCTTGGAAGAAGGATCGATGCTCGGGTTCAAATCAAGGAACTTTTCGATGAAGTAAGACTTGAATTGCTTCGCAATCGTTCAAGTGCTCAGATTGATTTACAGTACGTAAAAGATTGGAAGAGTCGGTTCGTTGTAAACCAGTTAGTCAGAGGTCGAATTTTGAAGTATGTTCTGCCAGGTTACTGAGTTGATTTCGCTGACGGCGTGCTAGCGTTGATATGGCGAGCAAGAAGGTGGAAATGACCTTCCGCTCTGGTGACTTGGCACGTGCACCACCCAGCTCACTGACGCTCAGCAATCTTCGAGAAGGTCAGAAGGTTGTAGGTCGCGTGAAGCGCATCGAACAATACGGGATTTTCATTGAGATTGAGGGCTCGAAGATTAGTGGTTTATGTCACAAATCTCAGGCAAGTTACCAGTCTGTCGTTTCGCCACTTTCGTCAACCCTTCTGTCAGCTCTCGGATAACAAGGACGCAGATGTAACGATCGCTCTTCGCACGTTTCGTGAAGGTGATCGCGTGAGAGCCCTCATTATTTCACGCGATCTCGAGAAGAGGCAGCTCTCGTTGGGCCTGAAGCCTTCTTACTTTGCTGGTGACGCAGATGAAGTAGGATCTGATTCCGAACGACCCCGAGATGTTGATATTGATGCCTCGAACAATCTAAAACCGTTCACAGCGCTCCAAGAAAGTGGGTCTGATGAAGAATATCCCCATGATTTCGGTTCAGGGGAAGAGGAGGAGCGCGCAGTTAGTGACGAGTCTGACGATGACAACGCAGACGACATGGACATGCAAGTTGACCTCGCGCTGCCTGACCGCATTCAATCCCCGATACCACCGGGACGCCAGGACACAGATGTTCCCTCCCTGAAGGTCGATGGCTTCCAGTGGTTTGTGAGCGACGCAGGAACTCAAGAGGAGTCCGACACCCAGCCGGAATTTTCAGACCAAAGTGATAGCGACGCAAACTCAGCAAAGAAGAAGCGCAAAAAGCGCAAAGAAATAGAAATGGATGTTACCGCTGATATGCAGACGAAGCTACCTGATTCGAATGCCGACTTCGAACGAGTGCTTCTAGGGTCCCCCAATTCCTCTTATCTTTGGATCCAGTTTATGTCCTTCCAACTTCAACTCTCGGAGATCGATAAGGCACGGGCCATTGGCAAACGTGCTATTCAAACCATCCATTACCAAGAGGAACAAGAGAAGCTCAACGTCTGGGTGGCCCTCCTTAATTTGGAGAATGTATACGGTACGGATGCCACCATGGACTCCATCTTTAGGGACGCGGTGCGGCACAATGACTCTAAGACAATCCATCTGCGACTCGCAGCCATCTTTGATCAATGTCAAAAATATGAGGTACGCTGACTTGCACCGCTGCCGGGAGCCTCCCCCGAAAAATTTCACAGAAAGCAGAAGAACAATACAAACGGACCTGCAAAAAGTTTGGACAAAGTTCAAAGGTCTGGACGTTGTTCTGTGAACATCACCTTCGACGCGGGCAAGTGGAAGATGCACGCAAACTTTTATCGCGCTCTCTGCAGAGTCTGGAGAAACGGAAACGTGGGTGGACATCTTTGTATGTGATACTTGTTGAAAATTTTACTTTCAGACCTGAAAACGATATCCAAGTTTGCGCAGCTAGAGTACAAGCTTGGTGACGCTGAGCGAGGGAGGACGATTTTTGAGGGTATGGTGGATTCACATCCCAAGCGATGGGATATTTGGTCTGTCTACATGGACATGGAATCCCGTAAAGGAGACATCCAGCATTTGCGGTAGGTTTTGGCCTCTCACCTGTAGAAGATACTCAGCGGAGCTGCAGAAACTTGTTCGACCATGTACTTGCAGTAAAGATGACGAGTCACAAGGCAAAGTACGTATTGTTTCCCTTTTCCCCGATACAGATATCGCACTGAATTCGAATTACCGCAGGGCCTTTTTCAAAAAATGGCTAGATCTGGAGCGCAAATTAGGTGATGACGAAGGTGCGGCGGTTGTGAAGCAGAGGGCGATTGAATGGACCCAAAGGGCTATGGAGGTCGCATAATATAGCAACACATCCCCTCCTCATACTGAAATATATCTGGTTCAGAGGATGGAACTAAGTGCAGGGTAACAGAATTACTGAAATGAATTTGCGAATCCAAACGAATGTAAGTATCGAAAGCAATCAAGGCAATAATGGTATGAAATGTATATATGCAAGAAACTTCGGCAGCAAAGGCACAACCATATGTCATGACCGAGAACCCAGTCGAATGTGTCCCAGAGGCGAGGATTCAAAGTCACTTGTTGGCCGGCGCGTGCTCATGGAACTAGCAAGTTGTCGTTGCCAATCGTCCAACTCGTTGGAGAGGTGTTCAAAATTCTCTGAGCTAGACATACTCGATGGACGATTGAACGAAGGCTGGTGGTCAACCTCTAGAAGAAGATGAATCTTGTGGGAAAGCTGCTCGTTCTCCCGTTTGAGGTTGGTGTTCTCTTGGGTGAGTTGTTCGACAGCCGATTCATCCGAACCTTTCCGGTAGATCGCCAGCGTGGCATTAAGCCTCTCAACCTCGTGTTCGAGTTCCTCCACTCGCGAGAGCCGGTCGTCCGATTCCCGTTGAGAGGCTAGCAGGTTTTCTCTCATCGATGCCAAGTCCTTCTCGAGCACTTCAATACGTTGGCGCAAGTCCATATTTTCATTTGCTAGCCGTTGAGATTGCTTTTGGGCGTCGACGAGCTGGAAGCGCAGCAGATCGTGGCTGTCGTCAGAGGGCGTACTACTGCCATTGGGGCGGGCTCGTGATCCAAGTTCAGTGCTGGAGCGCCCACGTGCCGAGTCAAGCTCCGCTTGAAGGGCAGAATTCGCCGTCTTCTGCTTCGTCAATTCGTCCTTCATCCTCCGCATCATTTTTTCAGTGCCTCTGTATAAAGGAAACAGCATAAGAGATCGTCCGTAGTATGATTGTATCGTAGCTCACTTCACATAATGAACTGCAAGTTGGTAATCTTCTTCCATCTGCTGCATCCTTGCTTTATAACTGCGCTCGGTTTCTTCGAGCTTATTTTCAGCCTCAAGAGCCCGGGCTTCCGCGGCGGAATCACTCTCGACGATTGGACTCTGCCGAGACCGAGAACGGTCTAACTGTGACGTTAAAGTGGTTATCTGGGCCTCAGCTTCCTGTCTTCTTCGGAGAGCTTGAGCGACTTCGCGTTCTGAGTTCTCGTGAAGCCGAATACGCTCTTCCAACTGCTTCTCTAGTTCAGCCACCCGAGATGCATTGGGACGGGACGAAGACTCTTCTGAATCCGGGTTGAGTCCGTTTTCTGCAAGGTAGTTGCGGAGCATCGCCAACCGAACGTTCGTATCGGCAGCATCTTTGAGGGCTTCCCGAAGCTCCTTTTCTTTCTCCGCAAAGTCCTTGCGCAGACGCCCTTGTTCTGAAGTGGAATTGGAGAGCTGAGCACGAAGTCCGACGACCTGAGAGCGTAAGAAAGCCAGCTCAGAGTCTGAGTCTTGGACCTTCCGACGCTCTTCACCAAGTTCGTTTTGTGCTTCTTCCAAACGTTGGCTAATCTCTTTGAGCATCCTTCTGAGCGATATTGCCTCCATTTCCATAGCCTCGACTTTCTCAGCATGCACACGCGCATGTCTGTCTTCATCAGTTCGGAGATCACGATGAGCGTCCAACAGTTCTCCGAGGCTGCCAGTCGTCAACGCTCGGAATGCATCCGCTTCCTCACGTGACTTTGCCCAGGAATTCTCCACCTCTGCTTGCCGGATCCGAAGAGTCTCCACTTCCGATGTGCGTGCCTCAAGCTCGCCTCTAAGTTCCGCAAGTTCAACCTCTAGCTGACTAACTTGTCCTCGCACGCGTTGGTGGGCTGCATCAACTTCTTCAGACCGAGAAGTCTGTGCTTGAAGGGCGGTGCGTGTTTGATCCAAGGCGCGGATATGCTGGTCACGGAGCAAAGCGAGCTCTTGTATTTGACTCTTAGCTTGTTTGTGCTCGGCATCCTTTTGCTGAAACAAGGACGTTTGCGCAAGCAGACGATCGGCGTGGTCCCGAACAGCATTTTCCATGGTAATGTAACTGACCTGGAGGTCAGAGAGCCCGCGAAGGTTACGATCGCGAGATTCCTCGAGGGCATCTGCACGCTTATTGGCGTCTGCTGCTCGTGTCTCAGCCTGCTCGAGTAAAGTCGTTTGCAACGATAGAGAATCGCTGACTTCATCGACTTTGCGTCGCATGGTTGTCTGTTCTGACAAGAGGGTGGCTAGATGTCGTTCGAGCTCTGCAACGCGTTCACGTTCGGCGCGAGCGACCTCTGAGGGCGTACCAGCCTCATACGCAGTGAGCTTGGCACGATAATACGCTGCTTCTTGAATGGCGCCCGCTTTCATGCGTTCAGCGTCCGCAACCCGATCTGAAGCTTCTCTCGCTTGATTGGCTAGTGTTGTCTGGGTAATCTTGGTGAGCATACATCCACGATTCGAGATAGAAAAGTTTAGAGAAGGATTTTCACCTGTATTTGCGTCTTGAAATGTTTGAAGTTTAAGACCATATCCGCCATCTTTGATTGTTCATCGCTGGCCGACACTCCAAGTTTCAAATCCTCCGCTTCGAAGAGTTCCTGATCCACCTGTACAAATCCTGATCGAGACGCCTTCAAAAGTGCCGTTTTCATCCAAGCCTCGCGCTTGCGCAGCATTTCAACCTCCATCTCCTTTGCCTTATAATCCCGAATGAGGTCAGCAGTCACGTTCCCCGTGCTGCCAAACTTCTGTTGCGAGTGGGCGTGGGTGTGAGTATAATTGTTGCTTAGGGGAGTTGCGGAAAGGGAGCCCTGATAGAACGCATCCAGTGGAGGCTTACTTCTATCAACGATAGGGGAAGGACTGCGAGTCGCAAGGTTACCGTTCATGCTCATAGCTACGCTAGTCATTGTGGTTGGTTGCCCCTGGTCGGCACTACCGCCCACAGGCGACATCGCCCTGCCAGTAATTCCAAATGAAGATACAAGTACAGCGGGCGAGGAGTCCAACTGTGGATCTGTCGGAGTCGGTGCTCGTTCCGTTGTTCTCGTTCCAGTCGAACCGCCATTGGCACTCTCGGACGTAGCCCCTGTGTCCGTAGCATGCCCATCGTCGGTTCCGGGGGATTCCTCTTCGTCTCGTCGAGGATGCACTGGAGCCTTGACCTTGGGATTCGTACCCGTGTTCGATATGCTCGTGGGATTCTGCGTCGCTGCTGGTGTGACCATGCCATTTGGTGTCCTTGTACCTGGACGAGTTCCGGGTGGAGACATTGCACGCCGAAGATCCTCTGCGTCAGATTGAGGAGCTGTGGGAGACATTGCACGAGTCCCATTTAGCGCGGGTGGTGGCACAGGCTGACTACTTGATGGAGATGGCGTTGTAGGTGATTTGCGAGCCAAGTTAGTCGTGCTTCCGTTCGGATTTGGCGGCGCCTTGTTGGATTCGGGGTACTTGATGTGCTCTAGGGAAAAACAAAAAATCAGTGGTTCACGTGGAGCAAGATAATATGATTGGGCATACTGGTATCAAGAACATGGATTATCCCATGATCGTCTCCTCGTGTAGGTGTGAATGACTCCCCGCCGAGTACAAATACTCTGCTTCCCATTGAAGCCATTGCATGACCCGACCTCGCACTCGGCGCAGGACCCATGTTCTGAAACATATACCATCGCTGGTCTGCATAGCAAACACGATCAGTCGCCATTCGTCAAAGTAACAGGACACGACCACCGGAGCTCATCGCATGGCTAAAATGACGCCTGCCGAAACAAGAAAAAGAACACTCACTGGACAGTTTGAATGCGGCCAAGTCTCCCAGATCCTTGCCATCAACGCCTCTCCCTCCAAAGATGTAGATGACATCGTCAACCACAGCTGCCGCGTGTCCTTCTCGGGGGGAAGGAATAAAGCCAATGCACTGGAGTTCTGTCCACATGCGAGTGTTGACATCATACGCCCATGTGTCATTGTAATGGTATTGACCATCGGTACCTCCAAAGCTACAGCGACATGGAATTAATGGTGACCGGCAGGTACAAGGAGAAACGTACACAATGATGCGATCCCCATACGTCACACAAATGTGACCGGTTCGTTGAGCTGGCCGATCAGCGGTGGTAGGTTGACATAGCTCCCACTGAGTTTGAGTTCTCACTATTGGCCAAAGATGTGACGATCAGATTGTGTTGTCAAGTGCATCGGAAGAAGATGAAATGCAGGACTTACATGTGTTAAGATCGAAGGACCACAGATCGTTCATGAATTCTCCGTCTACCTGACCGCCGAAAACGAAAAACTTTGATCCAACCATAGTCACAGCGTGACCGTACCGTCCTGATGGCGAGGGTCCATACATGGTTACTTTAGTCCATTCCTTCGAAACTGCACAGGGGATGTGCACCAGATCGTTAGCAAGGCGCAACACCATCTTGAGGAATAAGCTGCACAAATCTCAGTTACTTACCAAGATTGAGGAGATAAAGACCATCATCCTGCTTTTCGGTCTGGTCAGACAATGGATCCGTCTTAGTATCTCCACCCCACACAATCAATACGCTGCTGACAATGGCGCTCGCATGACCAATTCTAGGAGACGGCACCTCTCCTGCGGTCTGTACGAGTGTCGCACTCAAATCTCTGGTTGAGAAGAGGTACAAATCGTTGCGAGCTGCTTCGCGCACAAGACCGCCGAAGAGGTAGAGCTCTCCATTGGCGGTGGCCGTTGCGGGAAGCGCGTGACCGTAACGAGGAAATGGAGGAGGTGAAGGAGAGGTTGGAGGAACCGTGCCGGGCTTTGCTATGACAAGAGGAGGGGGAAGGAAGAGCCGGCGGGCGGACCAAGGATATGCAGGGCGTTGTTGAGGTTGTTGGGGCTGTTGTTGGGGCTGCGGAGGGGAGGTTTGCGAAGGGTGAGGAGCAGAGTTTGTGACAGGGCCACGATTTTGTTGCTGGCGTGGTTGCTGTGACTGGGGTGGGCCATTCTGGGCAGTTGTACTTGAAGCACCCAGGGATACAAGAACAGTTGAATGAGCAGACATAAGTGAGAAGAAAGGAACTCACGTATCGTTGGGCTGCTGAGTGTCCTTGACAGCCAGCTGTGCGAGAGCCTGAGATGGAGTCTGGGCGACGGTGACATTTGATCCAGCGAGCTGGGATGCACTGGGGTGCTTCTTCCTAGAGAAGAAGGACATTCTCCTTGCTCTGTTCCCGAGGATGGACGGTATGGCTGGCGAGTTCGATGAAAAAAACAAAGTTTGTACTGTGTTGTTGTATGAAGAAATGAGGATGTGCGGGTGGAATGGAGGGTCGAGCCAGCGCTTGAAAGGAAAAGGGGGTTAATGAAAGGAAGAATTGAAAATGAAGAAGGAGCACACTCGACGGAGAGAGTACGTTGTGGAGACGGAAGAGATCAGACGCGGCTTGAATTTGTGTGTTGCACAGTCACGTCGGCCAAGTCCCCCACCCACCTACACGTATATTTCATTTACAAGTTTTTTATTATTATCACTGCGCCCGTTCGACCCCGCTCGCTGTCCCTGCCATCGTGTGCGGTCCATGCGGCCATGTTTTCCGTGTCCGCACTGTTTCCTTCGCAACCATGGCCGTGCATCAGCCCGTGCAGCACGTGACCACCTACATTATCGACGCGATTCGGGCACTTTGACGCTCGTCGTCGCCCACGATGAGGACGCGTCAAACTCACGACGCCCTCACTCAGCCAGTCCCATCGGCCCCTTCCGTGTCCTCCTCCTTTGTCAACTCATCTCCGGATGTATGCGCCAGCCTCCTCACCACCACCCTAGATGGTCGCACCGAAGGTTCCTTTTCCTTCTTCTCCTCAGCGTCATGGCTCACCGCTAATCCCAGCGCTCATGCTGAGAATCGGAAGTCCAATTACCATTGGCAGAAATCCAAAACTTTGGTTTGCATCTACAGTTTCAGCACATCCTCATGCTAACCTCAACTAACAGCTCCTACATTATCCCCGACATTGTTGTTTCTAGTCTCCATTGCAAGATATATGCGCAAGTACAGATTTATATCATATCTTTTCATTACTCATTTCTTCTATTCAGTATTCACTCCGGTGCAGGAGGAATTATCATATCATGCCAGGTACTTGTCACTTCCTCGTCCTCGGCGTGTCTTCCCCATGCCCCCTAGGACCTGTCTACCAATGGTGTAATGATAAATGGACACAAAATACGCAAAACGTCGTCTATCCTAATGCACGGAGACACTCTCAAGATCCCAGCCTCGCAAGGTACGTAATCCACCTTTATCCTTCCGCTGCTTCGCCGAGCATCTCTCCCGTCCAGAATTCCAATGCTTTCTAAACTCAAGACACCTGCCTGCTACACGACTGCATCCAAATGTCCTCTCTCAACCCCATGAATTCAAAGTATACCGCGATACAGAAGCTCAAACCTCGTCTAACAATTATTAATTCAGGACTTAGGCCGGTATCGGATTACCTCGCACTGTCTTGGCACAGGCAGCTACGCATCCGTCCACCTTGCTCTTGATACATCTGCACACCGCCAGGTAGCATGCAAGATCATCCGCCGAAAGGGAGGCAACGATTTGAAGAAAGAGATGAAGGAAGCCACCCTTTTGACATCTCTCCACCACGTATGAGTTCCCACACCCCACGTAGGACTAACCTGATCCAGCTCAATTTCAGCCAAACATCAACAGAGTTTATGCTTTCGATCATGACTCGCAGTTTCTTTACATCATGCTTCAGCTGTCAACGGGTGGTGATCTCTTCACCTACATCACGAATCATTCACGGCACAGGCTGTGCGAAGGAGAAGCAAAATACATCACATTCCAGATGTTCAAGGGGCTTCAGTATCTGCATAACAAGATGATTTCACATCGCGGTAAGCTTTCTTCGGTTCCTCTCCTGTGGCCGCTTCCCCCAGCACTCTACACTGCTGGTGATAGTATGCGAGTTCAAATTAATTGATGCGCCAATTGCAGATCTGAAGGTCAATACACTTCCTTCAATTCTCTATCGCACGTAACAAGCTTGCTAACAACTTCCCCTTTTCCTCCAACCGTTATCCGTGTTTATCCTACCACGTAGCCCGAGAACATTCTGTTGCATTCCCCTGGTCCTTACCCTCACATTCAGATTGCCGACTTTGGCCTTGCTCGTCCAAGAGCTTATGAAGAAACCCTCCACGTTTGTGGTACTATCTCGTATCTCCCTCCAGAAGGTATACGCGCACTGGAGAACAAAAACCTGGGTTATGTGGGACTTCCAGCAGATTGCTGGAGTGCCGGAATCGTGATCTTTGCAATGCTGACGTACGCCATCTCCTTTGCATACCGCTGACTTCCGATCTCTTCCTGGAGCTGATGCGTGAAATATGATCGTGCAGGGGCAGTCACCCATTTGACTACGGCGACCCGAGGGACATGCGTGATGACGATGCTGTCCCGAGCATACAGGATGGCAAAATCAACGACAGCGGAGATCTTTTGGGATTCTCTCAACGCTCTTACATCCAAGATGAACTAACGAAACAGCGCATCCTTGATGGAACAGTCTACTTTTGTGAATCTATATGGGCTTCAGTAAGAAACGGTGCGGTGCTTTGTCTCTACGTGATAACAGGCGGCCTTGGCCGTGATCGATGTGTATACTGCTACTACATGCTTTCTTTTTGGTGCTGACCTTCTCCGACACCCCTAATACAGCGAAAAATCTCGTGACCCACCTCCTCATACCTGATCCAAAGAAACGAGCGACAGTATATGCAGCTCTCAAGAGCTACTGGATCACCTCAGACCTCACAGACCTCGATCGGGCGTACCGCGAACGAATTCGCCTGGCTGCCCCGTAACAAGTTGACAAGTTGCTCGTCGGTGCTTTCCTCGGTGCTTTCCTCGGTGCTTCGGATTCTCCCCCGACTTCGATTTCGGTTGCCGTTCGCACTCATCTCCTGATGGCTCCCCATTAGACCATGTCCTTGACTTTCGATTGTGCATCACGCTGTATCCCGTACAACATTGTGTAAAGTCTACATTACTCCACCTCATCAGTAATACTAGGCTTTCAAGAAGTTGGCGTGGACTATGAACACGATAGCTAGTCAAGTCACACCTTTCATACACCAAAGCCACTTACAATGAATGTGATCTGATGCAAAGGACGAGATCTGTCTGCTGTCAATCCAATGATCCACAAGCCAGCAGAAAAATACGTACAAAGTAGTAGCTATGGTCATACCCTTCATGACATCTCACCCGAACCTGAACCTCGTCGTGACCGGCATCACGCGCGGCTTTAAGGAATACCTCAGGGTGGAGTTGGTAGAGGAAGGTATCCGCAGTTCCCTGGATGAATCATCAGCATATCTGTCCCGCAATGGTGCACTTCATATGAACGTATACTAGTAGAAAAGATGCACACATAATCGATGAGGATATTGATTGCTGTCTTCACCCTTCTCACAAGGACACTCGCATCGTAATTCTCTGTCCCTTCTCCTACTCCACCCGCAAGGTACCCCCTGAATGCTTTTTGGCCCCATGGGACAGCGGACGGCTCACAAATAGGGGAGAAGGCAGAGCACGAGCGGTATTGTTTTGTGCCCGAAATCAAGGAATTGAGATATATAGTAAGCGCACCATGACCACCCATTGAGTGACCGAAGATGGATTGGCGAGAAAAATCCTGATGACAGCTCGAGTCTTCGGATCGATCGATAACACAGAACATACGATAGGAATCCCCGCAGCCTCTATAACCCCTGGCAGTTCCTTCGTTACGTGGTCCAACATATTGTAATGTTTAGCCCATTTAGATCGGGTGGCATTGAGGTAGAAGCCTGCGCCTATTGTGGTATGGTCAAGTCTATGGCCCTTCGACATAATCACCGGACTTGCCGACTCCAAAGTCCCAATTGGCGGCTTCATCCTCTATTCCAGCTCCACGAGGGGAAGTGTCGGGAAAGAGTATAGCGATACCTTCGGTTGCTGCATCACGCATAAATCCGCCCTTCTGCGCACTACAACAGATTTTAAAAAACTGGATCGTGCCAACACAAAAAGACAAGTTCAACGACTGTCGGAGGTCGAGACAACGCTCACCCATTGTCCTCGGTGCATGTCAAGCCAGCCAGGTAAATCAGAATAGGAACCTTCCCTTGGGCTGCATTTGCCGGGAGGAAGAGGTTGAAGTGGGCATCTAGATCGCCAAGGACAGCAGACTATGAGCGTTCGTGTGCATGATGCATGGCTCGGATATAAGTAGTACAATCCAGGTGTAGCTTGTTGAACAGTTCACCTTGAACTCGTACTTTGTCAATGTTCCCTCGTAATGCTTGCTTGAAGACACCTTCTCGAGTGTGCCAGTTGCCATTCTGAATGCGGTCACAAGTGTGCAATGCCACTTGAAAGAGATGGGTTGCTCTCAGACGTTGACGCTGATAAGGCTACTGAGGCGTGCGATATTCCCTTGCACAGTCAAGCAATGACTTCGATCCCGCGGAAAACCAACGAGACATGCAATTACTTAGCCGCGCCTTACTGTCTTTTTCAGGCAACTTTGCCACACGGGAAAATTATGTAAGAAAACAGCCCATGCCTCGCTCCTTCCATACTGCTTCATCCAGCCCCCGGAATTCATCAAAAATGATACCATTCGACTCCCAGAGGGCCAAGGAATACATCCCGAGTGGACCGGTCCAGTGAAACCACAATTTTCAAATTTTGGTTTTTCGGCATTTGGAGTTCTGTGCAGTAGGAAGCTACCGATGCCCGACACTTTGATATGAATGGACCAGGGCAAAAAAACTCATACCAGAGATACAGTGGGCCATTGTCAGGTTCTCCCTAGAGTTTGAACCCGTGGGTGCCGTCGCATCAACCCGCACCCAACCCGTTCAAACCCCTACTCGCCCAATCCATGCCATTGTTTCGAACTCGACTGCTCACCTCCCACCCCAGCTGTGTCAGAGGTCAACGATGTGTCGAAACACGTCGATCGAAGGGGAGAGACGAAGCGCATTGGCGCGAGGTCGATCGACGACCGCAGACGAAGAAGACGATCAGCGCGGCGAAACGGTCAATGAAGACATACCTAGGGATCCCCCAAACCCTCCTTCACCACCCATGAACCCACCCGCACCATCCGTACGCGAGAACAAGCCCCCGAGCGTCAAGCTCGAGGGAGCGACAGGTACTGGCGAGCTTCGACGAGGCGGGTACCCGAACATCCAAGGGCAATGAGGACCCTAGGAATGTCGTGAAGGACCTGCATAACGCGTCAGAATGGGAGTGCAAACGCTCAGATCAAGGAGTCAAGAAGAATTCACCTAGGAGGGCTCAGACCGACCCAGATGAGCCGGACGGCGAAACGGCCGTATCAGGCGACCGCTAGAGCGTCAGGGAAGGTCCTACAGACCATCAGCACGACCGCATCAATGAGGCGAACTCACCAGAACCTAATAAACCCCAAAGGGACCCAAGGAGTGACCAGGAGGCGAGTAGACCCGTCGAGAGCGAACCGGGCGGCCGAAAGGTTGTCGAAGGTGCCGGATACGATTGGATACACTCCAGCACCCACAGGAACGGGCGCGACGTCGAAACGAACGCGCTACGTCGAGGTATGGGCCTAGGAGGACATAAGGGCGAGGAGGTCAGGTTGAGAGGTGTCGAGGGCATTCGGGACCACCAGATCGATGAGAACGACGGTGAATGCGATGGGCAATGCACCAGAAGCGATGGGAACGAGTGCATCGTGGAAACGAATGCACAACATCAAGGTACCGGGCCTAGAGGCCATATGGGTGAGCGGATCGAGTTTGGAGACGAGGGTGATCGAGAGCGCCGGATTGATGGCGATAGGAGACAATGCCAAAAGGATGGTGTAACGAGCGACACACGCAGCGACTCGAAACAAGTCGATATGACACCGCTAGAGTTCTGCACGGGTGAATCCGTGGGTGCCATCACATCAACCCGCACCCGACCCGTTCAAACCCGTACCTCCCCAACCCATGGGTTCTATATCCCGCGGGTGCCCCTGACGGGTGTATGGGTGCCTACCCGCCATGGGTCAATCCACGGGTCCCTGTCGCCAAGACAGCACAGCGGCGGCGACGACAACGCGATGTCGTCACCACCACCACTACCACAACGACAACGACTGACGCAACGCCGTCATCACCCGCTCATCTTCTCACCTCATCCGCCTCGTGCCGAGCCTGAACGCTCCTCGTCCCACCTCAACCACATCGTTTCGCATGCAACGGCTCGTCTCCCACGTCCAACGTGTCGTTTTGAGTGTATCCGCTTGCCTCCCACCATAACTGTGTTGTTTCAAGTGCCACCGCTCATCATTCGCCCCTTCTGCGTCATTTCCAGCCCGACCGCTCGTTGCTCTCCCCCTCCATGTCATTCCGAGCGCCACTGCTCGTCCCCCCACCTCCAACACGTCGTGTTGAGCGCGGTTGCTCGTCTACCACCTCCACCACATCCATTTGCGTCTGATCGCTCTCTCCCACCTCACCATGTCATTTCGAGTGCCACTGCTCGTTTCCCCACCTCCAACGTGTCATGCCAAGCCAGATCACTCATCTGCCGCCTTCACCGTGTCATTTCGACCCCAACTGCTCATTCCCCTCCCCCCTTGCGCCATTCCCGTCCGCCCCCCGCCTCCAACGCGTCGTTTCGAGCCCGTCCGCTCGCTCCCCTCCCCTTCCGCGTCGTTTCGAGCGCCACCACTCGTCCCCCTCCTCTAACACGCCGTTTTGAGTGCAACCGCTCGCCCCCAACCTCAAACGACTCGCGTCGAGCCCAATCGCTCGTCTGTCACCTTCGCCGTGTCATTTCGGGCCCAGGCACTCACACCCTTCCGCGTTGATTCGAGCGCAACTGCTCATCCCCCGTACCCAATGCATCGCTTCGAGCCTGTCCATTCGCCTCCCACCTCCACCGTGTCATCTTGAGCCCGATCACTCGTTCCCTTCTCCCTTCGTGTCGTTTCGAGCGCAACCGCTCATCCCCCGTGCCAAACGCATCGCTTCGAGCCTGTCCATTCACCTCCCACCTCCACCGTGTCATTTCGAGCCCAATAGCTCGTTCTCCTCACCCTTCGTGTCGTTTCGAGCGCGACCACTCGTCCCCCATCTCCAACACGTCGTTTCGAACCGGTCCGCTACCACTGGGAGGACGATAATGACAACGCCGTCAACGCCATGCAACCACCACCACAATTGTGGCATGGGTGTTAGTCACAGGTAAGTACCCATGGGTTGTGGGTTCATGGGTTCGTCTATGGCAACCTGCACCCATACCTGTGCAGCACTCTACTTGTCCTCCCACCTCCACCATGTCATTTCGGGCATAACCACTTGACTTAACTGTGTCCTTTCACTTGAATCTTGAGTACGTAAAAAATGATCTAGATGCTATTAGCTCAGGAAAGTTGGTATTCCCCAAGAATCCATGGTGCATGTCTTCGAACAATCAATGTGTGTTTTCCTTGGATGATATGTAACCCGGGAAATCCCGGGTTGCCCTGAATGCCGAAAACACAAAAACTTACAGAACGTCAACCAGTCTGTCCGGAACATGATCTCTGAGCTTCTGTGAGTCAATCCATATAGTTTTTATTGAATTCCAGCCTCTCGTTGAGTAGCTATGGATTGACCGAGAAGGAGCACTGTTTTTTACATAATTTTCCCGTGTGGCAAAGTTGCCTGAAAAAGACGGTAAACAGTTCTTGAATGAAGTAACAGCACAACACTCAACCCCGAAAACGGTTTCTAGGTACACTAGAACATTACAGATGGGCCACAGGACACACAACATGACAAGGTCTCTTAATATAATTCTGTTCAGCGAAACGGGCGTTGGAAAGAGCTCGTTGGTTAATCTCATCGCCGGGGAGAAAGTCGCCCAAACCTCTGGTGACAGCGACGCTTGTACCTTGTCCTACAGACCCTACTCCTTTTCAGTGCACGGAATATCGTACACCATCTGGGACACCCGTGGCTTCGATGAGGCAGAAACGCAGATGAAAGCCAGAAAATACCTTGCCGCTGTTGAAGAGGCCTACAAGCTCATCCAGGCTCTGAGAAGTCAGGAGGGGTCGATCTTCTCGTTCTTTGCCACCGTGAAGGCCGTATCACTACCACGACACAGAGCAATTACAGATTGTTCTACGAGGCGTTGTGCGAGTCCAATGTCCCTATCGCAATCGTCATCACCCTCCTCGAGCGCCATGTGCGAATGGAAGACTGGTGGGACCAAAATGTCGAGGTCTTCGCAAAGCGCGAGATGAATGCTGCAACGCACGCATGCGTTACCGGACTGATGGAGCATTCTAAGTACAAGGAGTCCAAACGGGCTATCGAGGACATGTTAGGTCGCCACGATGATAACGGAAGATATAACATGCCTCCAGGGCAGTGGTTCCGAGGATTCTTGCAGCGCTGGAGTAGACTGCAGAGTTGCCCAAAAGGATTAAAGAAGCGTCAGTTGCAACGATTTCTATCCCAACGCTGCAGGCTCTGCAAGCGCGATGTACATCTCTATCCTTGCAGATGGACACGCCGATGGGTAACTTGCTCAGTAATCACATGTTTTCGGGCTAACATTCGTACCTAAGGGCCCGTCTACTAGGGCAATGGGGGCTAGCGGAACAGGATGCACGCACGGTAACGCCTCACCGTCCCTTCTTTGCGCCACTCTGATATCCATTTCATAAAGTCAATCCGAGTTCAGCCTACGGTTTTAGGTCATATCACAGTGGGTCTCACACTTGCCAGCCGGGGCGAGCTCGATTCTGCGAAGCGAGAAGTCAATCGAGCCTTTCTGCTTGACGAGCCCCAAAGCACCTGTCTTCTCCTGCTCACCAAGGTACCGTATAAATCTATGACCTAAACATTCCGGCTGATGAAGTCGTAGTCTATCATAATCTTCGTGGCTGGCGAACCCGATGAGGCCATGAGGCGCGTAGCGGATCTTGTGGAAGTTTGTGAAGAAGCCGATAAACCGTTGTGTCGTGCAGTTCAGGCACGCGTCCTGTTGTATACGTTGCCTGAGTACCCTGACAATCCTTTCCAGGCGCAGATGCAGCTGCTCGTTGGGCAGACTACCTAGGATAAACAAGAGTATGAAAGAGCATTGAGATTGTTCACTAATGCAGGAGATTTGACACCTTTCTCGAAGCTCCCAGAGCTCGAGACTATTTCACTGGTTTGTTACTTGCTTGAATGAATCTCCAGATGCTCACAACTCTGTTAGATTTTTGGATGGGATTTCGACTCATTACCACTCGCCACCAGTCAACGGATGTGTGAAGCGAGCGTTGTATACGACGTCCCAGATAACCGAAGTAGAGATGACTGAAGCAGAACAGTCGCTAGGAACTCTGTTGAACGAATTTGGAGGACAGTGGAGCGATGGAGGCAGGCAGCCTCGTTTGACGCGAGATCAGTAGATTTACTAGTAAGCGACAGCAGCACAAGGCATCAAAGCCTGCTTATATGTAGGAGGGATCGCCAAATGGTATGTAACCAAGCGTCTAGATCCGCCACCAAATGTTCCAATGATATCTGTACTACTACTGTAAACGTTGCTCGCGCAGCCAAACATCCCTGCTCTCGCAAACCCTTCCACGATCACACTGTCCCATAAGAGAAGCCACTCCATCGTCCAAACCCACCCCACTATCCCACCCACCATTCTTCCCATCAATCAATAAAACGCTGTTCGAGAAGGACCCCGGGACCCATTATCCCAAATCCAACTAACATCCAGTGAGTTTCGTCACGGGTATTGAGCGTGATCATCGCAGAGTGGTGGATGACCCCCGAGGCAAGCAATGCCCCGATAATGATTCCCGCACGACCAAGAACGAGCGAAAGTGAATAACCACCTAGGACGAGGAACGTGCGACGTAACAACTGATGCCATCGTCGACCCCAGAAGTCGCTCAATGACGTAGCCAACCAGGGGGCCTCGAATACAGGGCTGAGCGGGGTCTTGTCCAAGGAAAATAATAGCGGGTAGGGTAGCGAGGTCGTAACTCATCTGCAGAACTGCGTAAATAGCCAAGGCGGCGAAAATTGGGATAATGCTCGCTCGTAGATATTGCGCGGGGAGAGGAAGTGATTCATCAAAAATTGTTCTCCCGGGATGGTCCAATTCCCATGGGAGCCAACGTTAGGATCGCTCTTTGGAAGGCACCACACATCAGAGTATGGGCAATCGTGGAAAGGAGGGTGTAGAAAACGAATCCCATGCGATTTGCTGGACGCCATTCGCGAGGAATGTACAGTCCACGTGACCATTCTCAAGGGCGTCCAATGAGGGTCGACGAGAGCTATTCACAGGACGGAAGTGGCGCACGAGTGGCTCTCTCGCAAATGCCCAATCAAGGGTGCGGATGACAAGGGAGAACATGGTGAGCTGGATGGAAAGGCTATGTGAGCCTGTCCTCTCGGGACGTCTAAAAAGAAGTTTATGGACAAAAGCACTTACAACCAAGTCAGTGTTCGCTCGTGCCTGCCG
>JBBPOF010000157.1:0-39577 GCA_038091315.1 Porphyrellus cyaneotinctus | reverse complement strand
GAGCTAGGTGATCCCGAAGGCGTTGTCTCGGTGCCAGTGCCAGTGCCAGTGCCAGTGCCGGAACCAGACGACGAGACACTGCTGTTGACTCCGGAAGTGGCCGAGTCGGGCGAACTCGAAGACGTCGCACTTGTGCCGGAACCAGACGGTGCAGGTCCGTCGTTAACACCAGGATCACCGCCTCCGGAAACCGACGACGCTGTAGCACCGTTAGAACCGCCAGCACCCGAACCTGCACCACTTCCCGTTCCGGGAGGACAACTGGGGTTCTGTCGTGAGAGAAGCATGCCACTAGTGTAATGTCCGTATTCGTGACACCATACGAGAAGATCGGTAAATGTACGCTTGGAAAGGCCGGGGGGAGGGGCAACAGCGCGGCGGTGAAGGAGCATGAGCGTTTCGTACGGATTTGGATAGCTGATATCTGCGATGGTGCAGGAGGCGGATGAGGTCTATACAATCAAAACTATCAGCTGATATAGCCGAACGAAGATGGACTGGCGACGACCTTGTGGACTAAAGCCAACGGGCGGGAGAGAGCGCCAAGTGGAAGCAAAAGTGCGAGGAAAATAAAGGAGTGCATGATCATACAAAGAACGTAAAGGGAGAGACGAAATCGAATAGATAACTGGTGGGAGTCGGAGACAAGGAAGGAACCAGTGCCCCCGATGATCTTTAACGACAAGGCGGCTGACAATGAGACTGACTAGTCAGCCATCGTGCTGACACAGTAAACAATGTGTTTGTCAGCCTCCAAACTGTGAGACATGGTACTTGCACCCGTCTTTACGACCTTTTCCGCCATCAAACGCAAAAATAGGGGCGAATGGTAGTGGCTGTGCTCGAGGCGCACTGCTGAGCCACGAGAATTTCCCGAGACGAGGAGGTCGATGTGCAAACTCGTCGAATGAGGAGAGGCTGCCGTTAACGTACTGGATGTGATGCGTAATGAAACCAAAGGAGGAGAGTGAAGTGCGTGGAGGCTGTTATGAGGCAGTGAAGCAGGGCGGGCAGGGACGAGGGGGCAGGGCAGTGTGGGAGGAGGGCAGGGACGAAGGGAGCGCTGAGAAACGGCGGTCTGCGTGCTCATCGTCGCAGGCAGTGAGGGTGTGCTTACGTCACCATGCTAGACAGCATTGCGGACCGCGGCGGAGGCCGTCCGGACCAAAAGTGGGCGTGCGTGACAGCGGGTAGTTCCACTCGAGGGGTCCTTCCGCGGTGAGGCAGGCCCCACATGCTGCAGTGGGAGCGAAGAAGACCTGCCACGGAAGATTTGGCAGTGGGCCCCAAGTGGCGTGGCGATCACCCTTCTGTCGCTGTCCACAACAGCGACCCCGTGGCGAATGCGTCGGGAAATATGTAGCCAAAATCGAAAATTGCGTCCAAATTCTAGGGGATAACAATGGAAATAATAGGTCAAAATCTGCGAGTTTCGTGTTCAAATAAATGTGGCACGGTACTGCCGGAGTTCGTCACGAGCGGTGACGATGGGGCCTTGCCCGGCGTTGTCCGTAGCGATGGCCACGCGTGTGAACATTTTCCTCAACAGCATCCTTGACGACCTCTTCCCTCACCCCCTCTCTCCCCTCAACCACCACCACCCACTCCGTCCGTCGCATGGCGCTCAATCCCGACGCTCTCAACCTCAATTATGCCAGCGACGACAGCATGCAGGTCGACTCCGACGATGACCAGCAGCCACAACTCCCTCCCTCCCTCCGCCTCCCTCCAGATCCAGACGCCGACGCCGACGCCGATCCGGATGCGGACGCAGAGGGTGACGCAGAATATGTCGACGATACCGCCTCTGCAATCTTAGAGAACCCAGTTGCAGGTCCGTCATCCTACTCCCATAAATGCTATGTGAGTCCCCTCCTCCTCTTCCTTTTGCGTTCCGGTCCTCATTATTCTCCGCAAGGATGCGGAAGACTCGGTAAGTCGCCCTTTGAGGTCATACGTCCTTATCTCTTTTGACCGCATATCAACTTCCAGGGCTACGAAGACCATGCTGAAGACGGGGATGCCGACGACGACGACGACGATGCTTCCTATGCAGACGACGAGTATGGTAAGAAGAAGGCTTCTAAGAAAAAGAAGAAGAAGGTTCCCCCAGCCTCATCCGCTCCGCGGCCCAAAGGTTCGCATCTCTCCATGTGTATCACGGTTCCCATTGACGATCCACCCAAGCAGCTATACGTCATGCTTCATCAGATTCAGACTCAGATTATGGTGCGCGATCGAAGAAAAAGAAGAAACCTCGCGTGTCTGGCGATGAAATACGTGTCTCTAGTCGGGGAAACAAGATTCCAAATTATTTCGAGGATAGCCAAGACCTTGCGATGCTCTCCGAGGAGGGGGTTGTTGAGACGTATTATGTCGACCCCGCGCTTACCAAGGAAGATGATGAGATCGAGGCCGTTCTGAGTCATTGCAGGGACGAAGCTCATGAAGATGATCCCGAAGATTTGTGGTACAGCAACGTGGTATGTACCAATCCTCACCCCCATCACGTTGTACTGAAAAGAGATTACAGCGTTTCCATATTAAATGGAAGAATTTCTCCCACCTGCACAACACGGACGAAACGTACGAGTTTTTGAAGCGTTTCAAGGGTCTGAAACGCGTGGACAATTACATCAAGGCCTACAAAGCATATCAGGCCAAGCTGAACGCTCCGGGCCTCTCCACGGAAGATGCCGAGGCTCTTCTTCTCGACAAGGAGCGCGAAAAGGAGGAGCTGGAGACTTACAAAACCGTCGAACGCATCGTCTCGCATCGTGACAGCGCAGAAGTACCCAATGGCACAGACTATTTCTGCAAGTGGACCAGCCTTAACTATGAGCATTGTACATGGGAGGACGAGGGCGAAATCCGCCCGATAGCTAAAGCTCAGATTGAAGCTTATCGTGCCCGCGAGGCGGAAGCCAAGTTTCCCTTTAAGAGTGTTCAGTACGCTCGACATCAACGACCATCATTTCAGAAGATAGTCAAAGATCCAGAGTATATATCGACAACAGGAGGCTCGCTCAAAGACTTCCAACTGACCGGTCTGAATTGGCTTGCATATCTGTGGTCCAAGGGTGAGAATGGCATATTGGCGGATGAGATGGGTCTGGGGAAGGTCGGGTATATCTTTTTCTATTTTTGCATGCTGACAACTTCGCTCAGACTGTCCAAACCGTGTCGTTTATCTCCTATCTTTTCCACGAGATGCACCAATATGGACCATTTCTCGTGATCGTTCCTCTATCAACTATTACCGCATGGCAATACCAATTTGCCACTTGGGCACCCGACCTGAACGTCATCACTTACATTGGAACTGCAGCTGCTCGGGAGGTCATTCGTACTTACGAGTTTGGCTCATCGAATAAGCGACTAAAGATGAACGTTCTTCTTACGACCTACGAACTGACCCTGAGGGATGCAAAAGAGTTGGCTGACATTAAGTGGCAGGTGCTGGCCGTGGATGAGGTCTGTTTCGTTCACAAGCGGCGCGATTTGCTTTTCATTGACTATCTCTCCCAAATAGGCACATCGTCTGAAGAACTCCGAGAGTCAGTTGTATGAGGCACTCCGATCGTTTTCCGCTGCATCAAAACTTCTCATCACGGGTACCCCTTTGCAGAACAATGTGAAAGGTATGGTTCTCGCAGAGGATCTGCAGTCAGGTCACTCAGGCTTTATCCGATCGTAGAGCTACTGTCCTTGATGCACTTCTTAATGCCGGAGAAGTGTGCGTATGGCTTGCGAATCAACCCCATACCGCGTGCTGACTTGACTTGTAGTCGCCCTTACGAACGAATTTGATCTCAATGATGCTGATCACGAAGCTAAAATTAAAGAACTTCACACTCAATTAGAGTCGTTGATGCTGCGACGCCTGAAGCGGGACGTACTCACCTCTCTACCCACAAAGAGCGAGCGTATCCTACGGGTAGAGATGAGCGCTCTTCAAACTCACTTTTACAAGAACATCCTCACAAAGGTTCGTATGTATTCAATTTCACGTGCACATGTGAGTGACTTGGATGAGACAGAACTTCCAAGGTTTGGTCAAGAGCGCCAATGGAAACAATAACATAAGTCTGCTCAACATCGCTATGGAACTCAAGAAGGCCGCAAATCATCCCTACCTCTTTGACGGTGCAGAGAATCGCACCGACAATCCCGAGGAGACGCTCAAAGGCCTGGTCATGAATAGTGGGAAGATGGTGCTGTTAGACAAGTTGCTTGCGCGACTGCGAGCAGATGGTCATCGTGTTCTCATTTTCAGTCAAATGGTCCGCATGCTAGACATTTTGAGCGACTATATGAGCCTTCGTGGATACCAACACCAACGCCTCGACGGCATGGTTGCGTCGGATGCACGGAAAAGATCAATTGCACACTTCAACGCTCCAGGGTCGCCCGACTTTGCTTTCTTGCTCTCGACACGCGCTGGTGGCCTTGGTATCAACTTGGAGACTGCCAACACGGTCATCATATTCGATGTAAGCAACCTAGACCCTGCCGATACCATTTTTCTAACTTCTTGCAGAGCGATTGGAACCCGCAGAACGATCTACAAGCCATGGCACGTGCCCACAGAATAGGGCAAAAGTCACACGTCAGTGTCTACCGCTTTGTGAGCAAGGACACGATGGAAGAGGATGTTTTGGAGCGAGCGAAGAAGAAAATGGTCTTGGAGTATGCCAGTAGGTCGCCAGCTTCTCGTCTCCACTTCCACAATGACCAGTGTTTCGTTAGTTATAAATCAGATGGATACCTCTCAGGCTCATCTCAGTTCCAAAGGGGAGAAAATCAAAGACTCCGTCAAACCGGATAACTTGAGCAAGGATGAGCTGACCGCCGTCCTCAAATATGGCGCCCAAAAGATGTGAGTAACAGAAATGCAGTCGTTAACGATTCGTGCTTAGTGTGACAGGTTCGACAAGGACGACTCGCAACAGAACCAGAAACTGGATGAAATGGACCTTGACGATATCCTCAACAGGGCAGAAGACCACGAAACCGTGGCCGCTGGCGGCGACGGTGGAGTTTCGCTTGGTGGTGAAGGCTTCCTTGCTCAGTTTGCCGCTGTGAGCGATGTCAAGAACGACATGAGTTGGGAAGACATCATTCCCCTGGAGGAACGCCAGAAGTTTGACAAAGAAGAGGATGAACGAAAAACAGAAGAGTTGGCTGCCCAAGAGCTGCGCGACCGCAAACGTTCACATGCTCCTGTCTCGTATGAGGGCATGGACGTTGACCAGCCCGTCTCTTCCCAAGCTCCGAAGAAACCCAAAGTCCCTGGACCTCAGCGCAAGTCCGCGAGCCAGAAAGCGATGGAGCTCAAGGAGCGTGACGTCCGTGTCCTGATCCGGAGCCTTCAGCGATGGGGTGATATTCGTCAGCGATATGACATTATCGTGCGTTCTGCAGCTTTCCTTTCGATATTAGGTATTGAGGATCCCGAAGGTCAGCGAGTCCAAGCTTATCGACAAGCACAAGGCCATGATCATCGATGTCGCGGACGAGATCATCGAGCTTTGTAACCAAGCAGTCGAGGAAAATAATCAACAAAAGCGGACCCGCATGGCTGCCGGGGAGACATTAACGAACGCCCAGAAAAGCAAAGCCGTTCTTGTCACGTATCGCAACGTTGGTAATATCAATGCCGAAACTGTCCTTTCACGATATCGCGACCTCCGTATCCTGAACAACATCCTCGGCGACTTGACACCAAACGAGCTGTATAACTGGTCCATCCCTATTGAAAATATCAGACCAACCCTTAACTGGTCTGGTCGCTGGGGTCCTCAGGAGGATTCTATGTTGCTCGTCGGTGCCTTCTTGTACGGCTTTGGCAACTGGGAAGCCATGGCGAAGGACTCGCGGCTCGGCCTGGATGGGAAGTTCTTCCTCGAGGAAGGCAAAAAGGGTGAAGACTCCTCCACACGACCGATCCCTAATGCAATTCACCTTGTTCGACGAGGTGATTTCCTCCTGGCTATACTACGTGAACACGACGAGAAGTTGCGTTCATATGAGAGTTCCTTGCGGAATAAGGGGCAACTCAAAGTTTCGGCCACCCCTCCCCCAACAATTGTGGCGTCATCCTCTACAAGCAGTCGGAAGAGACGTGCTGAAAGCGAAGCAGTCGCATCTGTCGAAGATACCTCTACCAAGAAACGCAAACGACGGCCCACCCCTACGTTTACGGACTCTGAATCGTCCGACGAATGGTACGATTGACTCTGGAAGTCGTTTTAATTTTTACCGACTCTGATTAGTCCATCCATGGATGAAGTCGCGACAAAAGAGGAGTTGCGACCAGTGAAAAAACAATTGGTGGGTCTTCCCGTTTATGATTGATTACGGAATGTTGACCTCTATGTAGAAACAACTCAAACTATCAGGAGAGGATATGCCTCGAGACGATAAAGTTGCCATTCTGAAGGACTCCCTCGCTGCCATCGGCCGGCGAATCGAGCACGTGCTGCAAACTAAGCAAGCTGCTGGAGAAGACAGAGAACGGTGGCGCCGCCATCTTTGGACGTATGTAGTTCCACTTAAGACGATGTGGGGTATCTGACTTTGCCTGCAGATTCGTCACGCTGTTTTGGCCCAAAAAAGTCAAGGCTTCAAAGCTGGAGGAGATTCATGCGAAAATGGTGATGAAGGAGGCCGCGCCTCGGCCACCATCTGATGCAGCGAGCTCTAGTAAGAAGCCCCGACCTACTACAGGTGGAAAGACCAATGGGTCACTATCCGCTTCCAGCACATCCATAAAAACGAACGGCAAGTCATGCCGATGATGATCTACAGTTTGGATCGTTGGCTCCGGCTCTCCTCCGATGTTCTACTCCATTCGTCTTATATTTGTCGGCTACCCGAGTAATGCAACCCACAGCTGCCATAATTGCAACTCTTGAATTTCTCTTGTAACCTTACGCCGTATTCAATTGCAATTTTCAAACAATCTCTTTGTAAACTGGATATATCACCGAGAACGTGGATGGCTAATATTACAAGATCAAACTATTCGTTCGTGATGGGGTCGCCGAATACCAATACGAGACCCATTCTCTAAAAGGTTGATCTCAAAAAGTTATCCTGATGCGTCCTGCTCGCTATCACCGCGCTGGCACGCGCATGGCTGATCTGAGGTTGCTGGAAGCACCTGGTCTTCGTTGTCGCGTTGTCTCAACGTTGACCGTGGTATCACGTTGAACTAAAAACTGTCGGGACGTGCTGGCAGACCCGGCGGAATGCCGCGCGTGGTTGGTGTATCTGTCTGCTTGAAGTCGCTCGGCTTTCTGGAGAGTGGGAAGGGGTGCATCACCCTGAGTCTGCTGTTGTGCTGCCTTGATGGCCGTGACTGTGTCCACAGTGAGCTATCGACTAAGGGCTAGCAACAAACGTAGACTGACCCTCTAGCAGACGCGCGTCTGCCTCTTTCGTGAAACTCTGCGTCAACGCAGTGTACCTCTTCACCTGCCAACTCATCTGGGCTGCACGCGCCAGATTTCCCTGAGAAACCGCCCACTTTTTCTCCTCCTTGAACCGCCTCCGCTCACTATCCGCCAGCGATGCACGCGCACGAAGTGTGGCGACCTCGCGTTCGAGCGGATCCATGACCCGGTGCGGGTCGACGAGATCCTCCGGCGAAGCAGTGATCGACGGAGGCACGGACGATTCCGTGCGCCATTTGCGGGACGGGTCTTGTTTAGGGGGACGTGTGGGTTTACTGGGAGGTACGTCCGTGTACTCGGTGTTGGACGAAAACTTGACCAAACGTTTGCGACGCTTGATCTCGACGACAGAATCTTGGCCGTCGACGCTGTCCGTGTCGTTCCAACTGCTGAAGGTGTAGATGTGGCCGTCCTCGATTAGTTGAGAGAGGACGTCGGTGACAAGCACGCCGAGCGCGACGCCGAGGAGCGTCGTTGCGCACTTGCTCACGTCTTGGAGCATCATGAACTCGACGGCGAGACGAGCCGCGATCACAAAGGCGACTACGAATGCGAAGTCACGGAATTCCATGAGGGTGTAGTATAGCGCGACACCTTGGACGATGCCGATGAGGATTATGTCCCCGATAGCGTCGGGTGCGTTGGGGTCGTTTTTTGCATTGCCAAAAAACTTATCAAGGGCAATGCGAGTACCCAGGCCGAATAGCAGGGCAGCCGACGTAGAGAACATGGACTAGGGTAGAAAGCCAACATTCATGGTTTCAATGTTTGGGGAACAGTTGGCACCAAATAATGGCACAGTCTCACGGCACTCGGCAGCGATCGGATATTACAGTATTACTTATATCATGTACACAAGGGTCAATATGCATCCTCTGTGTCCACATAGTTGGCCATTGGATCTTCCGCTTGTCGACGATTCATCCGGTAGGCCTCTGCATAGAATATAACGGTTAGAATGGGTAAGGTAAACGCACGCATGGGACTTACCAAGCTGCTCTTCCGTGACGTCGTGGCTGCTGACTTCCAAACCCTTCTTTTTCTTGCCGGATCGGTCTTCATCGTCACCTCCTCGCGCCTTCCGCTTCTTCTCCTCAATGAGGGCTTCAGCTAAACGGTCCTCGTCCAGGGAGATATCGCCTTCTCCGACACGCTTTTTCGAGTAATTCTGCTCTATACGCCCCCTTGACTCTGAGGGAGCCTCCTGTGCAGAGGGATCGGATGTCGAATTTGAAGATGAAGCAAGGAGGGCTTGGGCTGTCGATGCGTACGAAGCTTCTTTGCCAGCCTGGCCAGCACAGTACGACATGCGCACGTTCGCGTGGCAACATGCATAACCCCAAGCCCCACTTGACACATCGTACCACGAACCCCATACTGAAGTGTGGTTATTAATGTAAACTGGGGGTAAAGTTGGTATCGGCTATTCAGTCTAGACAAACTGCTCACCATCTTCAAGATATTTTGATCGTGCCTTCGCCCGCTCCTTGCCTTTAATGATCTGACCTGTCCGAGAGTATTCGACGTAATTTTCTGTTTGGCCATCCACGATTTCCTTTGGGGCCTTATCGAGGTATCGCTCTCCGCCGTACTTTGCAAGGATAGATTCTTTGGTCACCTCCTTTAGATTCTGCTTCTTCGTTTCGTATTCCTCATGCAGGAATTGACCTTGAGTCGGACCTGCGTTCAAGTGGATATCATTACCGCGTTGCGAAGCTTGCCACGCAAAAAGCTGGAGTTTCTGAACTTCCGGTGCTTCGCCACTGTAACGAAAAAAGTTCTCTCCGGCGAATTTGGCCTAAATTCGGTGAGATATGAACAACCGTGAGGAGGACAGGAGGCAACATACATCTTCTGGGGCAACGCTCCTCAATGGAGCATCGCGCATAGAACGGGTTTTGGGATCATAGTAAGCGCTGTCGGGATCCAAGTTGATGAGGTATTTGGCAGTGTCTTCTCGTATACGCAAATTGCGAACGGTGATACGGGTCTTTGTATCGAGTTTCTGGCCGACTGCATCAGCTGCATCAGCATATTTATCGTCGTCTGCGTCTTCCTCGTCGCTAGAGCCAAAGTCGGGGTCTGCAGCTTTCTTCTCCTTTCCAGCCTTTGCCACTTTGCGAACGGCAGCCAAATCGGTTGTGGTCTGATTATCAATCTCTTCCTCACGAAGCTTCTTTCGAGCAGCCTCAATCACCTCGTACTCTTCGTAAATCTTTATGTGCTCCGAGGGATCATAGCCATTCCACCGGTCCCGCTTCGCGTCGTAGCCAGCGGCGACTTCTTGAATGATTTCGTCTGGTCGAATGTCCTTGTTGGTGAACTTGGCACCCTTTTTGCGAGGACGCTCCAGACAGTCCTGCTTCTTGTGTGACATAGCCCCACAATTCTCGCACGCGCCCTTGCGATACTTTTTCGCTGCAGGACCTGCACGTGCGCCACGGTCATACCAGTTGTCGAGTTTGTCGGAAGTGCGATCATCCGTAGGCCGACGCTGATGGCTGAGCGACGGTGCACCGGTGTCGAGATACCATGGTGCTTGAGAGATATACTCTGGAATAATTTGAGCACGACAAGAAAGAGATGAGGAGGATGGAAGACGTACGAGGAATGTGCGGGTTGATAGGCTTTCCCTCCTCGTCGAGTGCAGCAGGTGCTGTACCGGCCTTACGAGCGGCATCGAGGTCTTTCTGGCGACGAAATTCCTCGCGCGACACCTTTCCGATAGCTGAGACATTGAACTCTGAGTACCCTGGAATCCTGAATGTGTGAGCAAGCTGGACGTACCAGACGAAGCCATGGTAGTATGCGCGAATGAGAATGACTAATCGAACATTTTAGGAAGTTGTCCGTGGGTGCTTGTTTATGTCACGTGACCTAATCGGCATTCTGAATCGGCATCCGGGACGGTTGTTCCGCTCAACTTTCTGCTTCTGCGATGGACGCTCCAGCTGACACTGACTCTGACTCTGCAGACGAACAGATATCTGTCTTTAAAACCTTGACAGAAGACGAAATACCCACGTCCGAGCTTGTTCGAAGCATTCTCTCCCAAGTTCAGACAGAATTCGCGGTCTGGAATGCCACCCACTGTCACCAAGTTCTTACCTCGTTTACTGCGTCATCCACTTGGCAGTCGTGTTTACACCCAGATTTTCGACCACCCAATTTAGCCTCCATGACTGCTGCCCCTACTTTACCGCCTGACGCTCGACTTGATTTACCAGAGGCTAACTCCCCCTCGCCACTGGTCACTCAACAAACGTATGCACCCGACGGAACGGTTATCGAAATTTCATCAGTGAAATTAGAAATTATTCGCATATCTTCGTCCCTAGAACCCCATCCGTCTTACGAATCATGTTCCCCCTTAAGTCGCAGCGTCTTCAAGGGTGACGACAGCGACAATATGGATTTCATCCCGTATGCAGATGATCATACATTTGATCAGCTTAGTCACATACAACATTATGGGTCGCTCTCGTGGCAGAATACTATTGATCCTGACTGTAAGCATCATACGCGCCACATGACTGTTCGACACGATAATATATCACAGCTCTGCAGTGGAAGTGATCGTACTTGAGGCGGTGTATAGACTGCAGAATCAATGTGCACTTACGTATGATGAAATCGAAGATTGCAGTGTCTTGCCACTCAGATTACGCTCACGACCCGGTATGCCTGGTCTGCTATCTACGATTCGAAGACGGTAAGTACATCGGATCCCTTCTCGACTGCGTGCTTAATGCGCATAAAAGCGATCGCTTGCATTGGTCCGGAAATACGGTCCCCGCGTCTTATACTTTCCCTCCCCCAGCGTGGCTAAATGGATTCGACTACCGCAATCGCCTTAGAAGCTTGAATTCACTTTTCTGTGCGAATCTAAGTTGTTTAGAGCCACTTTGCAGTGTTCACGGTGTGCAATTCTACTTACCGGTTTATGCACGCATTTTACCCATCACAGGTTATGCACAGTGGAACCTAACCGGATGCCCCTTGGGTTGCAGGTCCTGTCGTCCCATGTTCTTGGTGAGATAACGAGCCCATGTCGAAATCGATGTTTTTTGGACGGAAAGATAAAAGAGGTTCGTCTGTTGTCTTATTGTCTACATACAGTCCGTTCACGCACTTTGTCGTGCTAGGCTAGTCCTTCCTGGGATGAAACCGACCTTGATATGTTCAGAACCATTTCCGAAATATCGCCTAATATGACACCTTGCAATCTTGCAGCGTTATGTCTTAAACCTTGTAATGAGGTAACTTGAACCATTCAAGAACCGCACAAAAGTTGAAGGGAATTTAGGTGTTTCACTACAGGGAGCTGCTGTACTCGTGTGGTTCAGAGGAAGCCCAGCCCGCTGGCATTAGAAACCAGCGGCGTATACTCAGATTCAATGGTACATGCTAATCTCGCTTTCATCCTATTCGTCTCACCTTTCGTTTTAGACAAACATCCAATGCAGTTTACACCGTACGTCGTGGCCGATACTTCATTCACCTTGTTCAAAGCCTCGCATTAGCAATGACCCTTGCCACCATACTGGTCCTTGCAGCAGTTCTTCTAGCTGCCCATGCTATAGAAATCAATCACATTGTCAGCGCAACTGCCATTGCTCTCCGGAATGCAAGTCGTCGTCGTCTTCGTTGTGTTCGACATAATTCATATCGTGTAGGCAATCGTCGATGGAAAGGCTGTCATTGCTTAAAGGCCAAGTCAAGGCGGAACTGTTTGACAGACAAGTGTCCTTGCGTCGAGGCGTTCCGCGAATGTGATCCAGAGCTGTGCGTGAACTGTGCGTGCATGTGAGTATCACTACTAGCGCAGTCCGCCCTTATATTGACGAGTTCTTTGGGTGTGTAGAGGTAAGCCTACACATCTTTGGTTTCAGCGTCATGCTTTTCTTGGGATTTCAGCTGATGACACACTTTGTCATAATTCTCAAATCCAGCGTGGAGTCGGCAAGGTTCGTGATCACCCTTCAGTACGTCGACGAGGTCACGCTCACGTAAAGCAGAGATTAGAGGTCCAAAGGAGTAGTTGGGGACTCGGAACTTTCCTGGCTGAAGCGGCAAAAACTGGTGACTTGATAACAGGTACGCGTTCCCAGCACCACTCATTCGTTCAAGTCATGCTCTCCGTTGATAGAATACGTCGGGGAGATAATTTATGAGCCGACAGTCGAGAGCCGATCGTAAGTGTCGTTTGTTGCGATGGTTTCAATTTATTCGTTGCTCTGTACGCAGAGACCTAGCTACACATCGCAACCGGTGTTACGTCTTCGGCTTGAATAATGCGTTTTCATTGGATGCAACATATGCAGGCAATATCTCCAGATTCATTGACCACTCTGACGCAAGACAAAGTACGCGAGTAAACAGTCAAGCCCAAGGTATATTGGTACCTGGCTTTTTCCACTCAAACTGATTTGCCATCTCAGTTCGGCTGGTCAGTGGAGAACATCGGATAGGCATATTCGCTAGTGAGTCACTCACAGTCCTTCAGAGACTCGATTAGACGCGTTTCACAGTTCGAGACATGGAGGCGGGTTCGCAGGTCTTGATGGATTACGGATTTTTCTTCTTCGACAAGTGAAATGATAGATGTGACTTGAGTCATTTACATCTTCGCAGGCCGGCCCGGATGTCGCCAATTATAACCACATGGTTCTCGTAAATTCTTCTGAAGCTTGTCTCCGTTAAGATCCATCGGAATGCGATGATAGGGTCACCCATGGCCTTTTTTTTTTGGCAGTGCTAACCATTGGCATGTTGCCACGGCGTATAGCCTTAGCGAGTAGCAGGTAAGGCTACTACTGATGATTATGATCACAACTAAAGGGCAGGCAATTGAACGGACTTGAGCTTGAGATTTGTACTTACTGGCCGTCCAGCCAATGATTATGCAGGCGGTACCACGGTTTCATGAGCCCAGTCAGTCTGGACGATTGCGACACGGTTTCCTCACCACTGCACAACCGCCGGATTTATATCAGTATACTCTTTTGCCCGCCATTGGACGAACCACTATGTGGGATAATTCTTATTACGTAGAGACCCCATCAATTTTTTGTACAGGCATGGGACCCGTCTGGCAGGTCATAGCCACTGTCAGCTCTCTGGGAGAGGGAGCTCTGTTGGGTACTTGCCTTCTTGAACCGCTTGGGGACTTCTGTCCCTGCAAGACGTGTTCACGTGTTCACTCCAGCTGATATCTAAGACCAATTATAGTCAAAGTTCACTACGGCTAGAACTGTCCCACCGTCCATTGGAACGGTATAAGGGCTGTGGACGTTGCCTGTGGGTCTTCTCACGTCCCCTTCCGTTTTACTTCGTCTCCCGAAACACTGACAAGGCTAGAGTTCCCGATGGATTAACAAAGAATGAATGGGGTTGTATCATCATGAAGTAAACCTTCGTCCACGAATTAATCTCTTGAGTGTGGTACATCCGTCTCTCGTTATTTCGGCGTTGTACGATTTTTCCTCATCTATTCTGCTCTGGATCAGTGCTGTTTCACGAACTGTCTCCGAGTCGTGATCTTCCTGGGGATGGTGTTCTTCCACCACTTCATATGTCCGTCCTTTTTCCCGCCGATATATGAGCCGGTACCGTGGATTGCTCAACGTTTATTGCATCCTTCGTCATTTAGAGTGTCATCACCGGGGTGAATCCGATCAATCAATTTCATTCCCCCAATTTCAGGCGAACATTCACTTTTGCTCGTCACACACTGTTCCGTTCGAACATTCTGCAGCGCATTGAAGTTTGAGTTTCTAATTTGGCTCTGACTTGCAGCGTTGCTTGCTTGCAACAAACCTTCAAATTATCTAATTCGCATCAGCATGGCTGGAACAATCACCACGGGATGTTTTCTGTTTATGAACTAGACCCTTTGGCGTTGGTAGTCGGGCAACCACCTCAGGCGCAGATTGGGAGGATGTTCCGCCGTCGCACTTATGCCGCAAAGCCACGTTCCTGAACAAGTGATGCGGGTCCATCCGTACGAAATCTGGCATTCAACCATGCCTCGTTGCATCTGTTGATGGAATGGCTGGGGTTTTGAAATGGAAATGGGGGCTAGAGACGTGGCACCCATTTCGACGCCTCAACTCAAACCTACTCGGTCACCCCGAAAGCCTTTAAAGACAGCCATCTTCGCTTCTACGTCTCCTCTGCCGTTTCAACCTCACCTTCTCCCGCGAACGCGAAACCGCCCAAACTTCCTTTCCTCCACATACTTCTCAATAATTAGTGTCATATCTCCTCCCTCACGACATAACTTTAGTGTTCGTCTGTTGACGCTCCATCTACGATCAGCTTCCCCCAAATCGACGGACCAATGATGTATTGCAGTCGGAACAGCCCCATACACAGGAGTGGAAACCTGCTGTGCAGTGATTTAACCGGGAGGGCCCAAAGTATCAATCGGTGAGTCCCAATATTTATAAAGGGTCTCTTTGACTCAATCACATCACTACAGCAATCCGTTGGTGTCGAGAACCCCTCATTTTTCTCCGTTTCTCGAGCCAGGCAGTCCTGGAGGACACACTTCCTCCCCCACCACCTCGTTCGTGCCCCCCGATCAAATGTATTTCGTTTTTTGATGTTGTTCCCTTCAGGACCTTCATGGCGCCGACGCTGGCTCCTGACGAGAACCCTCGAATGTTCCACCCCGTGATCCAGATGCCTTCCGTAAGTTTCCTTCCTTGCTACTCGGTATCGGAGGCACTCATCGTCCGACGTGACTCGCAGGAATACTATGCCGAGCCACTTCACACGTGCACCCAGAACCTACCCCAATCTCCAGGTTATTGCTATGTCGCCGACAGCAACTTCTCCCCCCATGTATACGATCCATTCCCGTTTACATACCAATCCCCCGTAACGGGCCCCGTTACCTCCATGGAATTTGGAGGAATATCCTCTGAGTCCATCACTGCACATCAACCATCAATGCCTCCCGCTGCTGCGCCAGAGGAATTCATTCCATCGAATCCAGCTTTCTACTATCACCCGTGTCGGTGGCTGAGCGGCCCACCCTGTAATGGCCAAGCTCCGGGCAGGAACAAGGAGATGGGAGAGCATCTGCGTACGTTCCATCGTTTTGTCGGGCACGAGCGGGATTCAGTCCAGTGCGACTGGGAGGGCTGCGGTCAAGTTATGCAGCGAATGAATGTCCCGCGGCATATCGTATCCAGGCATCTCCTCGCCGCAGCAAATTGCCGCTTTTGCAGAAGACGGTTTAGTCGACCTGACGTGGTTTCTCGACACGAGAAAACGTGCAATGTGGCTCCACCAGCTTCAAGCAGTTTCGCTTTCAGGATCTAGAAGATGGTCCACGTGCTGTGCACTCTGTGAATGGTCCGTACCGACCAACTAATCATCAATTCGTGCTGCGCACCCCCTGAAGTCGCCGCGTTCGGGTTCGGTTCCGCAGATTTTGAAACATTGACTCGAGCATTTCATTTATGCTATCATTTTTATATGCAGGGCTGAGACCATCCTATTTAATTGTATCCAACCCATATTTCGACATCACTGCCGCCTGGACGGCGGCGCTGGAGATCTGCATGTCACTTATTTAGTTACGTTTCGAATTCTTATCGCTCTCGCTTGTAATATAGCGTACTTGGAACAATCGCTGAAGCAGTCCCATAGTCTGTGCTAATGCATATCATTATCTGGTCCGCACGGAGATGCCATTGCGCATCGTGTTTCCAGCGAGGCATGACAGCATCCGTGAGTCGGTATACATAACAAAGTGAGATCGACATGACATGGGTATGCTCCGCGCCCAACGGCGCCAGTCTCGGGTTCGGGAACTTTGGGTGGCGCGTGGAAACGTGTTGATGCGGGTGTACGGTGTTGCGGCGCCGTTCAGGTTCACTGGCAGGATGGTTCCATGGCGACCCAGGAAAACGTGTTGATACGGTCAGGACGAAGGAGTTCCAGAAGAAGGTTGGGGGTACAAGGTTACCACATTGGCGTGGCCGTCAAACCTTGCTGATCGTGTATGGCTCCATGACAACTCTGTACACTGCAAGCCTGAAATTATATTCCGGATGTGGGGATTGTGTTAATGACATCCCGATTGGCTGAAATGTATTGCCTCCTTGCGTAGGGGTATCTACTCAGAGGGGACGGGCGGCAGAGGGTGCGCCAACATGATTGGAAGGATCTGTATCTTTTCCCTGTCCCACTGTTCATGCCAGGCGTCAAAATAAACTCGAGCAAACGCAGCGGAGTATAGGACACGAACCACGCCAGCCGTGTGGTAAATATCGTTTTCGACAAACTTACGAACGGCTTCCAAACTTTCCGCCTCAATGATAAGGCAGGAACCAAAGAACTTTCGATCAGCGGGGGCTGCGTTGGCGGAATCTGAGGTCAAGACACCTCCGCCGACACCTGTGCGTTCCATGACGCCCTGATCAGAAAACGATCTCTCGTAACGTGCCAACCGATGCTCACGAATGATCCCCTCCTTGATCAATTGGCGTGCATTCTCGAGGTGCTGCGATCGCACGGCAAGTCGTCTTTCGTGAGCATCCTCGTAGTCGGGGGCCCAAACGATAAACTTGGTCAACGTCGTCATGGCTCCCAAAGGAATGAATTGATTTGGCGCTAACCCGATGCGCCCTACTTACTAAGACCTGCCAGTGGGAAAACGTCCTACCGAAGTAAGAGCGGTGTTGACCCCCCTCGTGACGACAAGACCTGGAGATAAGACGGTCCGGGATCGCCGGTGGCGTAGTGACAGCTAGGAGGGCATCCAAATTTGGCAGGTGTGAAGGTTTAGTGTAGAACCATCCAAGTAACTTGGCACGTCGTCCTCGCCCTTTCCACGAGCCATTCAACCGTTCTGATTTGTGAAAAAAAAAAAAAAAGGACAGCCACTCCTGTACCAATCCTAATTTAAAAGAAATTTTTTCTGATCCCGAGTCGACTGATAGGCTGCCAACGTCGTTCCCACAGTTATGTGTCCAAGACGCGCAGAAACTAGTTCCGAGCTTTGGCAGCGCTACTAGTACTAGCCGACCACACAATCATGGTCTTCCGTGCGTTTACCACTGACAGCACGCCAAGATCCATCTTGAACCTTCACCGGTTCGGAAGCACACGTATGCGATCATTGCGGCCCGAGTTTCCAGACCTACCTGGTGTGGGCCCCGGACTACACCGACGATGGCACGCTCGCGCGGAGAATGGCCATCCGTCCGCGGCATTTCATAACGGCAAATAAGCATATCAAGCAAGGCATCCTGAGTGAGTACAACTAATGTGCGTGGGATGGGCGGCTTCGACCGCTGACGCGTCCCCTCATAGAAGTGGCCGGTGGACTAATCACTCCCGAGAGCCAAGACATCGCACCTGCGGATAGGAAATTCGTTGGCTCCGTTTTACTATACGAAGCCGGTTCTATCGAGGACGTCAGAACACTGGTCGAACATGATCTCTACTGGACGCGAGTCGGTCTACAATCTCGTTCTTCTTGGCCCTGAGCCGAGTGTCGTGACACGATCCGTCAGTGGGACAAGGAGAAGCTATTAATTCTCCCGATGGTGATGGCAACAACGCTCCAAGATAAGGCGGGAATCACACAGCCGACCCCAGAAGATTGATACGACTCTTCGGCGCTTTGAATTTCCAACATCGCATCGACCGCTGTCTCTTGTGGATCAAATAATATACAGGGAGTGGAGTCTACGAAGAAGGGCTGTTGATTCTTTAACCTGGACCATGTGACTACTGTCGTAATTTCCGTTGAATCATACTCGACACGGATGTGACGTCCCAATGTCATGGCGCACCAATTTCACCAGTCCCAGAATACTGCGAAAAGGAATGCCACTTCGGATATCTTCATTCCTTCTTCGGAGCTTTGAGACGTCGGCGGTAAATGTGCGCCAGGCATTACGAAAACTGTCATTCACACATCGCAAGATATGCACTATGGAACCATGAGAGACCTCCTATCCACATTAGTGTGTACGTACGCCACGCCACAGGAAATCGAAGGACACTCACTGACCCAAACCACAGCCCATTGGTCCAGAATCCTGCCACGCGCCCATTAGTTGGTCGTACACCGTTGGGCTTTGATCACGACATCCGCTTCGAGTTCCGTATCGTTTTCGAACCTGAGATCTTTTGTGAAACGTTGAATGGAATCACCTGCTTGAGTTTGATAGGTCTCCGCTAACGATGCGCTTTCCAGTTTGCCTATCTGCAGAACAGTGGTCATCAACAACTAGACAACTTCATGCGTCCGGACGCTTACTCGAGTCGTAACGCTCAGAACATCCAAATACAAGGGGACGATCCCTGCACTTACGGACCAGCCTTGGGTCCATTTCAAAACCGGTTTTAGCGAGGCGTCTTCGCACGATTCTCTGATCGATGTGTCAAGAAGTACTTCTAGATGGCATCATATCACGGAACGCATACCCGGCTTCGATCTTGACCACCTCGGCCACCATGCGTTGGTGAAATAACCGCGCAATCAGACTGAACCACAAAAATCATTCATGTCGGCAAGATCCATCAGAAATCCAACTCAGAAATCCTGTGAAAATGATGTGCAAATCTTTGTGAAACGGATCAGAATACAGATGACCTACCACCAAGCCACATGCTTGCACCCTTGTTGAGAGCCATAGTCGGAGGACCGCCATTGCACCTTTCACGACACGGCAGCCCCAATTTGCGTGCATGGTCACATTAATGACGTGCTCCAGGATTATGTCCAGCATACGAAGGGGTCTGATGAATGCCCATATGTGACGGCCACAGAGCCGAGTTACAAGCACCAATTACGACCGCCTTCTCGACGGAATAGTCCGCCGCGCTCGAAAAGTTTGCCAAGTGAACAATCACCCCTTCCAGAAAATTTCCTGTTCGAAAGGGATATCGATCACATCATGAACGCATGGTGCACCTCGTCGGGAATGCCATGCACCACGGGGTAATGCGTGCTGTCGCAAAGATCAGGTGGCATGCCGTCAGAACGCAGTTCTCAGAAGCGCGCCTTTGACAAATTTTGATGGTCCAAGTCTTGATGGCTCGTTCTATTAGGTCCCCGTGCTTGGTGTCCACATGCTCAGCCCAAGAAAATGGGCGTAGGACTCCGACCAATCAATGAGACGAGGACACCAGTGCTATCAAACAGGATCTATGACATGGCCGAGATTGAGTCGCCTTGAGATGTTGTGTCAGGAATACGGCACGCTTAGACAGCTCATTTCCGAGGCTTAGTGACAGCTCATCAGCCCCTTCATGTGATGTAGAGAAGACGGAGACGTACATGTTGTCCCGTGAAGGCATAATAATTTGTACCTAGTCTTCACTCATCCCGTAACGTGCCAATGTAGCGGTCAAGCAGACCACAAGACTCACCATATCGGGTTCTATGTGGAGATATCGAGCCTGGTATGCCCCAAGTCCGAGGATCGCGACCTTTGTTGGAAAACCGAGTTGTCGTGCTATCTTGAACAGGTGGGTGCACCAATCTGACGTCCGAATTCGCGATTGCTAGGCAAACAGCGCATGATCGAGAGGTGTGCTTTTCTGGGAACGCGGGGACATCTGAACATAGACATTCCCAGTTGCCTTCGGAGTGGGTGCAAGGTACGCTGTTCCCGTACCTTGATCTACTGTTGTCCTGAAGATAGCATCGCTTCTCAGAGCGTGACATGATGGGGGCGCAATTCAGTCAGAGGCGCTTCTTGTTTTTGCCGAACAATGAACAAAGGCCCCGGGCAAGTACGGGGTTGTTTTCTTCCAGTTTCCTCCCGTGCCTTGACCTACGCTCGTCCTGGACCAGAAATGATGACATGTGAAGACAACAGCTAGTCAAGGTCCCCGAGACGTCGGTTCTCGGAGTACATCAGGATGGAGAGGCAACTCGATTTGTGCCGAGTACGCATTTCCATTTTTCATCGTCGGTAACGAGGGTCGTGATCGCAAGGACGCGTTCTCTCGTATTGCTGCGGCCAGGGGGCGTAACCCATCTCATCGCTGCCTCGTCGACGCTGACGGCCCCTGGATCGTTGATGTTGAGACGAAGATATGTCGGATGGACAGTCGGGAGGCGAAAAAAAAAGCCAGGAAAGCGGATCAACCCTCTTGTCTCTTGAGTATGACAAAGGGCTGAAATAGCTGTCAGGGTTTTGCGTGTCGAATCGACTTGAGAATAACTTGAACACGTCGGATGAACACCCTCGAAAAATGCTGCGACACGCTGGACGAGTTATCAGCCATTTGGAAAAACGAGAACTGGAAGATGGTCTATCGACGACGGGCGAGGAGGGACAGGGGAAGCGGACCAACCCCGTTGGGTGCGTTTTTGTGCTTCAAGTTCGGCGACACGGCGACTGAACTATGTTTTTCAAGATAGCCAGAGACTGCACGCGTCAATTTTAGACTCCCTGATGATGAATTAAATTTATGGTTCATTCGAGTGAAGTGCAGATACCCTCTGCTTTGCAACTTGAATCCACCACTTGAAGGGAAGGAGCTGAGACTCCGTAAACTCTGTTCTCCAAATCGAGCAACAAGACACGCCTTTACGTTCCGGGGTCCTCTTTAAGGTTTCCCCCAATATTGTTATAGTCAAATATTTGGACACGCTCGTAAGACAAACATACTGACAACACATTGATGAACAGGTTTTTTAGGGCCGTTTGTAGGCAAACGAACGAGACTCTCGTGTCATATTACTCCTGTTGCAGGTCGAGTCGCATTTCTTCTCCGAACTAGGATTCGCCAACACGCCCATCATCTTTGCCTGTGGTTCCACTCGCTTGCCAGCTGCGGGCGACATCGCGCACCATGGGCGGTTCAACGACATCGAGCCCTCCTCCGCTTCACAAAGCCTCCCCCGATTATGACCACGAAAAGACCTTACCGCCTTCTCCTCCGTCCTCGAGCAAGCGTTCGGGGTCCTCTGGCAAGACGCCCTCGTCACGATGCTCCCAGTCCAGGGAACGTCCCCCCACGGCCAAAGAGCTCATGCGAATGCTCGTAGAGGAACAGGAGACGACCCGCGAACTTCAACAGCAGCTCACGTTCAACACGTCACAGCTTGCGTATGAACAGGACCGTGCCGACATTGTGGAGCGCAAGTTCAAGGAGACGGTGATACGTTTCAAGGACGCCAATGATGGGCGAGCTGCTGCTCAGGCGGACGCTGCAAAGCTGAGGGAGGAGTTGAAACTCTACAAGAATGCCTTGGAAGAGGCGCAGAAAGAGATATTCAAGGCGCAGAACATTCTCAAAGACGTTGAAGGTCGCAGGAGGGAAGCCGAGGAGGAGGCCACCCAGTTACGAAGGAAGCTGAGGAAGATGCAAGAAGAAAAGATGATCGAGATAGCGAAGGAAGAGGGCAGGAAGCAGGGCCTCCAAGAGGGGCTCGAAATGGGGAAAGACATTGGTTATCTGCAGGGCCGAAACCAAGGGTATATCAATGGACGCTCGACAGCCTCCAAGATGATGGAGAGGTACTTTTCGCCTCCATCCGAATCTGAGGAACGGAGGTCGCGAGGAGAACCAGACCTCCCTCCCGAGAGCGACCCTCCGTACACTGCGACGACCATGCGATACCCTACATCTGGCGAAGCCTCTTCACGGACGAGCACCTCGTCCTCGAGCGAGCAAGAGGAGGTGCTGCGGTACTCTCGCGGTGGTTCGCGGACGGGATCGGTCCGAACTACGATGTATTCACCAGCTCAACCCCATGCAGAAATCCCGCCTGATGGATTCATTCCCGAGGCAGATGCTTCTAATATCATTCGACTGCCACCTCCCCATGAACTCGTACGGCCACCCCCAACGCCGAGTGGCTACTCACCTCTGTCGAGGGCGAATTCACCTTCACCACAGATTCCGCCTGTGCCTGTGCCTGGAAATGTTCCGGTGCTGATGGTGCCCGAACCACGTTCGCCTGGGAATCCGCTGTATGACCTCCCTGGGGAGCGACAGCACCGCAAGGTGCGACGAAGGTCGTCAAAGGACAGCGTGAGTTCCTCTACACGCACGTCTGAACTGGATATTTTGAATGCACCGGAACACGTGCCGAGCCGGGGACATCGTTCGAGCGGGCTGAGTGTCATTCCCGAGGTAGCAAGTTTACAAGAGAGAGGTACGCCTTCGAGTCAAGGTATGAGGCAGCAAGGAGAGGACCGCGTGGACGAGGTATGAGGAATAATTGTGATGCACGACGAAAACATGATGCTGAAGGTGACACGTAGGCGGGGTTCGTTCACGTGTCTATGCCTGCGCCGGTGAGGGCTGCGGAGATGGCGAATTTGAAGGGTAGATCACCGTCGCAGACGCTTTCCGTTGATCAGATAGGATGTTCACGGCCGGGAAGCACGTCGTCGTTTGGCACGGTGAATATTACTATTCAGCCACCTGTGAGTGATTCGATCATGATGCGGTGCTGGGACTGATGAATGAGGTGATCAGTCGCGACCAGCGTCGAATACGTCTGTGACGACTGCGTCAGGAACACGAACGAATTTATTAAGTCCAGCGGATGCGGACCGGCCAGTTCCGCTTCCTCAGCAAACGCCGGCTGATGATGTGGTGACGAACGGCACGATCGTGATGGAATTTCCAGACGGTGCGCTTCCGCCGGGGTTCGTGCCGAGTGGACTTGCGACGCCAATTGGAACGGAGACGAGTTACACGGGAGCTGGTGTTCCGCTTCCGCCGTCGACGATCGGGACGTACCACAGTCGACTTCCTTCGTACGGGGATACGCCGGTCGTTATTCCGCCGCCGTCTGGGAGAAGAGGGCAAGAAGACTCGGATTCGTCGAGCGAGGCAGACACGCTGACGACGCCGGTGACTCGGCGGTATCGCGTGCCCTCGAGCGCGGGGTATTCTGCGGCTGGTGTGCCACTTCCTGAGAGTACTGTTGGCACGCCGTATTCATATATGGGGAGCGAAAGTGTATATCATATGAACGCGGGGGTGACCCCTGCGGCCCTTGGACGGGCCAAATCCATGATCATGTAGTACTTACTTACTTAGGGATGACTAATCCAATGCTTTTTCACCACCTCCTTGTTCCATGTCGCGCAATCGTGTACTAGCCAAGTACAACGTCAGCACAGAATGTAATTAAAAACATACTTCATTCTTTTGAAAAACTTGACCTAACGCATCGAATTCAAGTCCCCCATCTCGGTCTACACTCCGCCTCCGCCTCGGGCGACATCGGCCTCGTTCGGTACGCGCTCTCCCATGGTCAACCCGTCAATTCGGTCCTCGACGGCGTACTACCCCTCCACGCCGCATCTGCAGGCGGAAACGTCCTCGTCGTCGACCTCTTGATCGACTGCGGCGCAGACGTCAACGCACCAAGGTTCCCTTTCTCTCCTTGCGCTTACTCATCGCTCACCCTTCCACACAGACTTCCCCGGCGCTACTCTGACCGCAGCCGTGACGCGACCGCCCCCATCGTTGGCACATCTGGCTCTACCCCTCTCCACTTTGCTGCCGCCAATGGTCACCTCAGTGTCCTCCGCACCCTCCTCTCCCGTGGCGCAGTCCCATATCGTGCCGATAAACACGGAATCACCCCCGAAATCATCGCTCGCCAAAACGGCTGGATCGAGTGTGCAGACGTCCTCGCACAAGCTGTCGCTGCCACCAAACCCAACCCCCTCTCCCAACAGCGTCCTCCACCCCCTTGTCCAGTAGAGCTCCTCGAGGCATCCCTGCGAAAGCGTCTCCACTTCAAGCGCTCCGTCGACCACTCGCTTTCCGGTGGCGTATCAGACCCGGAAGCCAAGCATTCCCTTGCATCCTCTACCCGCCCAGATCACGAATCCCTCGTTCAAGATTCTCGCTCAGGAGACACTTATGTAATCCCGAATCTATTCGCTCGCCGTCCTTCCCTCCCGCAAGCTCTGGACGAGTCAACGATCAAAACCTCCTTCCCCATCCGATCCAGTCGACCCAGATCAGCCGGCACTGGCGCCGACTCTCGTAAACTACATTCCAAGCTCTCCCTCCTCAGTCTGTTCAGGAAATCAAACACAGACGGCTCCAGCTCCAGCATAGCCTCCCCTTCAGACTCCCCTGCACCATCCACGTCACCTCTACGTCCGGCCCCTATTTCAACACCTCATCCGCAACCTTCCAGCCCGCCCGTTTCCCCGCGCAGCATCCCCATCCCACTCTCCTCATCCCCTCGTGACACCCCTTACTTTCAGCCTAAACGCCACAGGCTGGAAGCTAGCGCCTCGCTGACCAACGTCCGGGCATATCCACTCCATCCAGCGGACCTTCACTCTGTCCTGACTGTTGAGCGATCATGTAATTACACCGTCTCAGGCACCGGCATCCTCTCTGGCCCAGACGAGGATTCTGGAAGCGCAGATGGTTCTGGCTCAATTTCCGGTACACCAATCAAAGCTAGCACCCTGCGAATGCATAATCGCTCACTCTCCGGACACGGATCAGTGTCGCAACCCGGATCCCTCCCGCGTAACATCCGCTTCGAGAGGTCTGCCTCAGACTCCTCCCCGTATCCAGGACGCGCGCGAAGTCCTGGCTCCCGCGCCCAGATAGAAAGTAGGATGCGTCCCCTCGGCATTGCTTCCCATGAAGACGAGTATGACAGGATACCGGACACTATCGAAGAATCCCCGGTCGTACCGAGTGCTATCCCACCTGTCTCGGTGAACATCGTACTCGACCACGACGACGATCAAGAAGAAGAGTATGGCATTCCCTTGAACAGCCCTGAGCTCCGTGCTGCTCAAGATCATTCGTCGACCAACCAACTTCCCTTCAGCATCAATGTCCCCCCTCCCATCGACGACACCTCGTCCGAGAGTAGGTTACGCGGGGATTCTGTTAGCAGCGCTGGTACGACTGCCACCGTCTCCACATACCCTCAGTCGAGTTCGAGTGACGCTGCATGGAGCATCGCCACTCCTAGCACCCCCCATCTTCTGGGTAGCCCACGTGTTCGACCTGTGCTCGAGGAGTATGAAACCGATGTCGAGGAAACTCGCGAGAAGAACCTGCACCCCCGTAGGATGCAAATCCCATTTGAAATCGATATCTCGACCATCTCCTCACACGCACAAGCGGAGGAGCTGGTTCACCGCACCCAACAGTCTATCCTAAATATGGAGCAGTATCTCGAACAGAGCGTGAAGAAAGATATGGAGACGGGCAGAACCCCTCTTAGTGCGAAGCTCGCTGCCTATGGAGAGTCTCTAGCGATCGAGAGGCGGCTGAAAGAGCAGACTGCTGCGCAGGCTCCCGAGCAACGTGTTGGCGTCGGTCGTTCCGACGGTATGTCCCTCCTATCCACAACCAAACCCTCAAACACCTATCTTTCCCGAAGCGGTAAGTTTGGCTACATGCTGCGTCACCATTAGTAACTTAACCGGGGCCTCAGGCACTCCTTCTGGAAAAACTTCACGAGAACAACAATCTGAACGTTTACATCAGACAGCCTCTTGCGACGATTCACCGGGCTTCGGGTCTAGTCCCGCCGGAGGGTCGATACATGACTCCTCACGTTCACGCTCGCCTGAAATTGATGCAGACCTTCCGTCTGCTCTCCACACTGACATTCCCCTGTCCCGCATATCGACGGCCCCAAGCTATGATCCCACATCCTCGCGACGCGGCCGCGAGCGGGACGCATCACGCAGTTTCCAGAAACTCAGTAGGATGGGTTTCTCGACCATCGACAACTGGCAACCCTCCCCTGTCAAGGGTCGCGCCTCTAGGTCACCACCCCCGAGCTTACGCTTTGGACTACGGACGATCATGCAAAGTTTCCAGGGCAAGTAGAACCCTTTTTCCTTTCTCCCGTGTCTTTTTATTACAACCGCGATCACGTGCGACATCCCCCGTTTTAACTTATTTCTTGCTTTCGCGTTTTCAGTGTATCACTTGTGTGGTGTGTTGTATGACGCTCAGTCATGTATGCATTGTCCCTTGTTTTGTCTTGGCTTGCGCCGCACGTGTTTGCGCCGTCGTGTATTGGAACTATGTAACCTATTACTCACAGACCCCACGAACAATCCGATATCAGAACGTGTTCCTTTGCCATTTGAACCTGCTGCGCGATGTCGTTTCTGGCTCGCCGGGTGTGACCTTACAGCCGGTGCGGTGCCCAATACAGTAGAACTTCTCATAATGCATTGCATGTGGGTAGGTCTAATTGCACCCCTTCCTAGCCAAGCTGACCTCTGATAATGCATAATTCTGCTAATGTATGAATTTCTGGGTGGTCCCGAGCCTATGCATTATGAGAAGTTCTACTGTACTGCTTCCTAGCACTGCCACAATGGCAACTGAGCGGTCTGCGTGTTGTCATTAACCCACGACAAAAAATGCGCCTGACGAGTTATCTCCTCCGAAATCTTGACCTATGCAGTTACTCCTCATGTCGGTGTGCCTTCTAACACCACCACCGAGAAAAGGCAATGTCATATGCATTCGGACGGAGTAACCAGTACCAAGCATTTTTTTTTCTGGGTTTTCATGGGGTACACCAGGTGGCTGGTAGCATCACCACACCATGATGGCGATGCCAAAGGTTGAGAACGTTGAGATCCGGGCTGCAATTAATCTCTCTTACAGCTTTACGAGTAAACTTTTATTTTTATTTATTTATTTTTGTTAGTATGTACCCAGGCAGATAAACCACCACAGACCAACCATCTCTCTTCCATTCATAATGTATCTTTCGAACTAGGGGTTCTTTCGGAAGCCGTGATGCGGCGTTCAGAATGACTTGAATTCATTAGATAATTTGCATGTCATTGCAATATAGTAAGCAGGGCGATCATACGGAACGTGTTTGTAGAATCGCGTCGCAAAAATGCCACCCGTCCAAGGGGGAAAAAATCTATCTAGTAAATCCGATAAAAAGTAACAGACCGTCCGCCTCGGCCACCCTGCTTTCAAGAAATAAAAAGGGGGGAGGGAGGGGAAAGAGTATAACCGAATCACTGTGCGCCTAAATGGCTCGAAGCGCACCAACTCCGCTGAAAAATCAGCCGCCCAACGTCTTCCTCGCTCCCACCAGTCACCGTTTACGCGCCACCCGTGCATGCTAGCTGATGTTTCTTGTTCGCATCTGCCCTGCTCAACTCCATACCGCAGTACTCGCACGTCACCTTGATCTCCAAGTGACATGCGACGACATGTCTCGGGAGGTTCCTGCGCTGCATGGGCGTTGTGCACTGGCCCCACGCACATGCGATCACCAAGCTATCGCATGAAAAGTTGTGTGCATCCCGGAAGTGACTTGTGACGCTCCGTCTGTCACCCGCGATAAACGCTGTGCACTGCGTTCCACCGCTTGTCCACAGACATGGAAAGGTGGTCGTGGTCAACGAGATATCCCATCGTTCGCCGCGTGGTCGAGAAGTGGAAGCTGTGTAATTTGTGAATTAATTCATGTACGAAAGAAAAGGATTAACGACAAGGAAAAGCGTACGGGCAGCCGGTACAGGATCACTTTGTGGCAAAGATCGCACAGAATGTGGAGTCGCCGTCGGGGGAAGACGACTAGTTGGCACGACCCTGCGTTCCGAGTGTCTAGTGGCCAAAGAAGAAGCGGCCAACTGAAAAGAGGGAAGCTCGGGTCTCATTCCAAGTGAACTGATGGAATGAACGCCATTTTGCATAGCGGTAGATCGCACAGGAAGGGTAGGCTGCCAAAGAAGCCCGGCAGCTTGAGCCCAGTTCGGTGGACGAGGTTGGAATGCGGGTAACGCGTTCTGCACGACTGGGAAGGCTTGCTCTAGCAGGGGGGGCGCCATCTCGAACCCCACAAGGCAATTTGTCTCTGGTCCAACGACATTTCCGTCTGGGCCACCAAAATACGGTCCAAAGGGAGCTCCGTCAAGGCGCTGATTGCCTGACCATACACTTCCTCCGTATACACTGGCAGAGAAGGGGGGTCCAGGAAAAGCCGTGCTTGGCCACGAACTCGTGGCGGGCGCAAGACCAGTGGGCATATAGCTGTTTGAGATTAACGCGATCAGGTTTCGCCCTTCGAGTCGTCGCAATGCACACCTTTCTCGGGGAGGCTCACCTATCCAATTCAAGTCGCTGCTGGATGAATTGGAAACAGGCGGCGCATGTTGTTGTCGCGGTGCCGAAGTGTAATGACGGGACGACCTTCGGTCATCCCCTAAACCAAAAGTGCCACTGTTCGCGGGTAGTTTAACATTAGTTATTGATTCAGAGACGCGACCCTTACTTGTTTATGGATGAAGACATCAGCCTGGTAGGTCGTGAAGTAACGTTGGTGAGAACTCCGTTGCTTATAAGGTGTCCCGAATCATCCGGGCTCACTCATTCTAGAACCTGAGACGGCTCGGGAGGTGGATAACGCCTGCACTTGGACCGAAAGCGGAAGAAATACAGCATACATGAGAATTGCTGCAGCTCGATATTTCAGGAAGAGGCTGCGCCGCGAGGGGTAGACGGAGGTAATCAGGATCCACCCTGTGTTCGATACAGAACACACGACAACGGAGAATGCTCAAAAGTGCCTGTTCTGTAAAATAACAAGTTGAAACGTTACACTTGATCGCAAGAACGCGTCTATGTCATCACTTACAAGCAGGCGGTGAGTCACGTGTTTGAGTGATGCAGATGATACAGGGCCAGCGCGTCAAGCGATGCGCATCTCGTTGCAATGCCTCCACACACAACACGGCGAGGTACACGTGCATCACACCGACATATGCTGCATGACCGCGCCAAAAATTTGAAATTTCAGGGCCTCAATTGCAGTCCATAACTAGAAACGTACCTTTGCAGAGGAAACTCAGGCTAGCCAACCGTGCATTCCGAGTCGGGTTTGAACATCCATTCTGGAATGTACTTCCCAAGCACGCTGAGCGTCGTCGAGACGACTCAGCTCGCTTGTTTCTGCCACGGTCTTCCAACCGTGGCCCAAACTGAGGACGGCAAAATTCTTGGTGGAGGGAATGCTGGACGTAGAATATGGAACCCATCGATCGTAATGTCCCCAGGAGTGATCGATCGATTGATCGTTGCCACTTCTGACTTCCGGTCGGCATCCCAACCCGAGAGGAGCGCAGAATGACGGGGTCGGAACACGACCTCGATAGCGATGTGATGGAGACCTCGAGTTTGAAAGGTAGATTGCACTGCTCAGTGCACCGCTTGACAATCACCCGGCAAACGCCGATCCGAACAGACATCCAGTGACCTTTCATGAACGCCACCACACCACGCTTTGGGAAGCGAGCTCGTCGGAAGAAACGGCGGCAGGTGACTCTCCACACAAGCTTCCTCCCCAATTTGTTACAGCAGTTGCGCCTTCCTTATCGATGGAAGCAATGTCGTGTGCTCTACATGGCGAATTTCGTGTTCGCCGGCCCGGGAGTCGGATTTCGCTTGACAGGCGTGGAACGTACACGATAAGCAAAGCGCGGTCAAGGGAAGGTTGTCGAGCAGACTCGCGAGCCAACTTCGTCTCGCACGGTGCAAAAATGGTAGATCATGATGGGCGCATTTGATACACTGCCGTCGTCGTGTAGATATACTCAAGAGGATGTAACACATTAGTCGTAGATTTATCAGATATATCGAGATAAAATAGCGTGCCTTCCTCAGAGCGCCCATCTAACGAAAAAATATATGTGCAGAAGTCAAGCCATTGCAGACAACCAAAAGTCTGGAAAAACGGGCCCAAGTGTTTCAGCTGAGGACCATGGGTAGTGTACATTAAGGGTCACCGAGAAATTAAAAAACACACACACTTAGCGCCAAGTACCTGCGGCAGGACAGACACGTTGGTGCTTGGAAATGACGTCCTGACGAGATAGCTTCTTGGAGCACATGGGGCAGGTCACTTTAGCCTGCAAGTGACATGTTACCATGTGCCTTGCAATGCTTCCCTGTTGCATCGTTGCTCCGCACCCCGCCCAGTAGCACTTCGTCGGTCGAGCATCAGAACCACCAAACCCATGATACGCATGCAAGTGGCGATTCATATGGGATCTGCTGGCCTGCACCATGACGTTACAGATGACGCCTCCCTTCGACCACTGACAGGGATGTGAGGCTCCCAATGTCCCGCTGCACGGCTCCGAGGTGTTATCCAAATTAGGATAAGAAGAGGGCCCAGAATTGGGAAGTTGGAAGTCAGGAAGGTCATGGATAGAGGAAGTCTGCGGAACTTCATCTGTAGAGCCGGACCGAATGCCTTCAGCGGACCATGGTAATCGGAGACAAGGAGAGTTGGGACGCAGAGTCGGGTCTAATGCAAAATGGTGGAGTGTAGGCGGAGAAACGTCGGTCGCATGTGGAAGTAGGTCGAGTGAAGGAGGAAATAACCCCCACAGGTTGTGTAAGTCAGAGGGTTGGGAGAAGTCCAGGTTCCTGGAGGCGGCGGGGGTGTTTCCGATAAACTCACTCTCTGTGGGTAAGAGCGAATATGATGGGTGCGTAACTTGCAGGGGAGGGCTGAATTCCCCATGATGCAGAGTGGATGACGGGTGAGACAGCTGAAAGTAGTCACTAGATTGTCGGGAGGTCAGAAGGGAGCTCTGGTATAAAAATTACAGTTCACTCACTGATTGTGCACTACATCAAGAAGTGGAGCTGCGTGTGGTGACAAGTGTGGATGGCTTACACTGAGCAATCATCAAAACCTGGAGCTATAAAATCGATTGTCATACTTACGAGGAACCTACACAGCGCAGATTTTCTGTCCCCGAAACGATCCAGTTGTGGGCGTGGGCCCAGATTCGGCCACCATAAGCACCATTGTCGGCTTGGGGCCCAGGGGACGGTACCCTCGTCAGAGGTCCCGTTACTGACCATGCCGTTCGAGTCATCGCAGAGTATGTAGCTTGGGATGTATGGGATGACGGTGACAGTCAGAGTCACCCGTGGTTAGAGATCGATACAATACGACACATTAAAAAGGCACCGATTCGATCGAAGGACGGGGGAACCTAGTAAGAACGGGTCAGCGGAGATGTCAAGGGATATTTATAAGATACCGCTAAAAAGTGACCATCGGCTAAAATGACTCCATATTCTCCTGCAGTGGGGTTTATCTCATCACATCGTTCATTCCCGCTGCAAGCTTGGCACCGAAGCACCCTGAGAAAACACGTGGACCCATTAGAGTCACGGGGATAAGAACTGAACGCGGGGGGTGGGAACAGTCTTGCCAACGTTACGTGAGGAGGATGCCATTTTGTACTGATGCTGTCAAATAGAATGCTTGACATATCTATCCTGAGATTAGTTCTATAATAGCAGATGCATCGATGAGCATTCTTTTGGATGCCGTTGATGGTGAGGTTTCAGAGCAAATCGTTGTCATAGCTGCTTGCTGGCCCTATCCCTGAATCAGCAACGGACATAAATCCGTCGACATCACACTTACTGCTGACATGGGCCAGTGGGTGGTCGCACTGGTCGGCCTCGTTGAATCACACAAGATGGAAATACCCGGCGCTACAGCAAATCGGGCTGAGTATGAGAATGACCATACCAGCAAAGTATCGACATTGAATCTTCCGCAGAAAATGCTGTCTAAGTGCGGGAGCGCACCAGCTTGGTCAAATGTCACTTCCGTACTAGTTGGAAGTGGAAGAAATCCGTTGTGTTCATTGAAGTTGTGTTCATTGCGGTCCTGTTCAACTTGAACGGCGTCACATGTGTACCACCATGCGACCAAAAACAGGCTGAATGATCTTAACCAGATACCTGCGATATCCAGATTGGTTGAGGTTTGGCCTCAGGAAGTTGATGGCCTTGAACCCGCTAACTTGAAACTGGCCGAGCTTCAAGCTCGTCCTCCTCGAATATTCCTAATGCAGTGATTCAAGAGAGAGCCTAGTCGATCCTGGCTTCAAACTGACAATCGTCGTCAGCAATCTTACCGTTGCGAACTGACTTCCAGTTAGATTACTTATTCACAAGTAACTCCGACAACGTGAAACTAGCAATACCTACGAAACCAAGATGGAAATTGCACGAAATTGCCTGCCAGTGGGTTGTCGCACATGATACATGCGGCTTGAGGCAGGGCAAGGGATTCGGATCCGGCATCGACAACCCAAACCCACCCCTTCCTATCCACAAAGACCAATTCAACTCGCACCGAAATCCTTGTATTGCTATTTCTGTGGGCAACTTGCCATCGATCGACACCAAGTTTATTTTCGAACTAACTCGTTCAGATAGCACCTTGCTCGGAGCGTTTACCTGACACGAGATTACTATGACCAGCACAGAGTGAGTATATCATTTATGTGCTGATTTTCGACCAACACCATTCGCAGAAGGGTGTACAAGGTCGCATTGTTCGGTGTCACTGGCTGCGGGAAGAGCTCGCTCATCAACCTTCTCGCTGACGATTCGGAGCCAATGGTAGCGGACGTATCCACCGGTGTCGAGGCCTGTACAAAGCGAGCCCGATGGTACCCAGTTTCACTTGAAAACAAAAGAATTCGAATATGGGATACGATGGGCTTTAACCAGGCCGAATCGAAAGACATCGACCCGCTTTCCCCATACGAACAGGCGCACGCTCTCTTGCGAAATTTACAGGATGGCGTTGACCTTATTCTACTCTGTTCTCGGAAGGACGGCATCAATGCTTCGCTTCGTAACCTCTATTGGTTATTGAAAAACTTTTTTTTCGGTGGTCAAGTGCAAATCGCCCTCGTCTTGACCTACTTTGATACCCCCGACGACCAATGGTGGGATCGAAACAGACACATCATTTCTCAGAAATGTGACATCTCAGTCCAATCTCTTCCATATGTATGCATCACCACAGTTCAGAATGGGTCCCCTCATCCCAATTCTCTCTATGAACAATCAAAACGGGTGCTGAAGAAGCTATTGCAAGAGCACACCAACCCGACCTCGACGCCGACCCGACTGCATCTTGATCTCTCATCTGACGTTGCTAGTGCTGCGGCTGTGGATAGCTTAAACGTCCACTGCCAACTGAGCCTTCCCGACGCCAAGACACTGGTGGAAACGTTTAGGTCGTCGAGACGACCCTTCCACGCGATACTCTTCGGAGAATCGGGCGTCGGAAAGAGCTCGGTCGTCAATCTCGTTGTCGGTGACTCGGTAGCAAAGGCCTCCTCTGGTATAAAGAGCTGCACGCTGGATTATTGCAGTTACAGGATCAACACGGGCATGCACCAGTTCTTGGTTTGGGATACAATGGGTTTCAATGGGTTCATCGAGCATAGCGTCTGCGGACAGGCCATAGAGAATGCTGTCAACCTGATTCACGAACTGCGCAGGCAAGGAGGGGTCGACTTACTCGTATTTTGCAAGAAACAGGGACGACTCACAGATTCGGAGAAGAACAACTTTCGGCTCTTCCAAGAATTCCTGTGCGAAGGTCAAGTTCCGGTTGCGTTCATCATCACAAACCTCGAGCTTCGAACCCCGATGGAGAAGTGGTGGGAGGAGAACGGAGTGGACCTTCTTAAAGCTTTCAACCTAAAGGTGGCAGCTGGTCATGCGTGTATCACGTCGCTAGCGCCGGAAGACTTGAATAACGACCCGAACCTTCGTGAAAAACGATCGCAATCCAGGCAATTGGTTCAAGATATGCTGGAGGACTCGATCTCTTATGGTAGTGCATTCGTCAAGGACGAGAGAACCTGGGTCATGGCGTTCTTGAAGAAGCTTGTAGGAATGGTTAAGATTGGAACCCCAACAAAGAAGGAAAGGTTGACTATCAGGAACCTCATGGATCGTTGTGGGTTGACCAAGGAACAGGCTGGGGAATTGATGGAGTTGCTCTACAATACCCGAGGTAAGTTGTCGCGCCTTATACCGTCGGTTCATGGCTTACTAGCACTAGGTCCTTGAGACCGACCACGATCTCCCATGAATCACGAACACAAACTGCTTCGTTACTTTAATGAATGGTACAATTAATGTCCACCTATGTCACGATATGCACCGGTAGTACATACACTCGATCATGATCATGAAACAGAACGTAAACTTATGCAGTGGCGGATCACCAGGTCACGAACAAGCCTCTGTGTTTCCTCGTATTTCGTGCCCTGGTGTCTCCAGGAGGGGTGATTCTGATCCCAAGTATTCAAGCAAATGTGATCAGCAAAGCTGACTTGAACGACGTTTGCAAGATCCTCGCCATTGGTCTCCCACCACTTCTCAGTGGATCCACGGCGATAGTCAATGCCACAGACGACCAGCACCAAAGGAACATCTCCTCCACGGCAGAATGTTCGCCAGATGTTTGGGAGGTGCTTTAACTGCTCGTTTGACAGCCGCCCACGGCGCATGCAGTACACGACGAGATCGACACCGCCGCTGCGCTTCAAACGCGCCTTGATGGCACCCCAAGGCGAGGGACGATGATCCAGCCCGTGAGTATCGAAAAATCTGAGCGTAAGTCCAGATGAGGATGGGGGGAGAGGCGTAGAGGTGTCTCCCCAGATCTCGCAGAGGGAGACGGCATACTCGACGATGGTTGGATGAACGACATCGATACCACTGCTTACTGGAGCGACAGCCCTCCCGATAAGCATGTTCACGAGCGAGCTTTTCCCGATGCCAAGTGATCCAAAGATGACAATATTTCGGGACTCCCTGCCCCTGATTTGAGTCGCTCATGGCACCGACGAGACACATTACTGCTTACCCTTGCCGAGCGGTCAAAGGCGATGGCGAACGGCAGTGTTTCAAGAAGCACAACAGGTCAAGGAAAAACGAGAACATGAACATGGTATCTCGAGACGAAGTGGGGCAACAACCAGGCAGAAGAGGCCCGAGAGAACTGATGCGAATCAGGTTCTGCTGCCGAATCCACTACCGAAGCCCAAAGGTTCCAGTCTTGTGAATGTGCGAGGAGGTGGAAATATCCGTTGAAACGCCGAGGAAGGGTGCAACGTGTCGAGCGTGCTTGAAAGGGTTCAAAGGCCTACGAATTTCATCAAATTAAAGGACGCAGTCGGAAAGCTCGAGGCTCCAGCGTGTATCGCTATCGACATTAACCATCCCTTGATCGGTGTAGGCCGTGGGGCTGAACAAATATAACACTAGCGGGATAGGAAGTGTATGATAAGTCCTATCGAGCAATACGACTTCCCATCGCGTTTGACCTGTCCAAATGCAGGTAGGGGAGTCTGAAAAAACTTACTATAAGAACCCCGTGAAACCTTGATTGGTGCTCAGCATCGCTCTTTTTCCCAACCACACCAATCATGTCTGCAAAATTATATGTCGGGTGAGTCACTTGGCCATCTTGATCATAATTCACTCGTTCATCGACTGCTCTAGTAATCTAAGTTGGAACACCACGGACGAGTCCCTCAGAGCTGTCAGTACTTTATCCCTCGGTTTTGCGATCTGCTCGTAGCTCACATCAATCATCTTCTCCCTGTAGGCGTTCTCTGATTATGGCCAAGTCATAGATGTGCGCGATCTTGTCACGGATTTCTCCCTATCACTACGCGGCGATGGGTCGAGAACTCCTTTTTCTGCATTGTTTTACTGAATCGATCTTTGTGCATGTCTCCTCAAAATATCACATTGATCGATGTTGTCTCGCATCCCTTCAAACAGTCCATTGTGATGAAAGATCGTGAAACCGGTCGCTCGCGTGGCTTTGGCTTTGTCACTTTCGGTTCCTCAGGAGAGGCTGACGCTGCCATTAATGGATTGAACGAGCAGGAATTCGATGGCAGACGTATCAGGGTTAACTTAGCAAACGCTAGACCTTCTGGTGGTGGTGGTGGTGGGTACGGTGGCGGTGGTGGTGGGTACGGCGGAGGCGGAGGCGGAAGTTATGGCGGAGGTGGAGGTTATGGTGGCGGAGGTCACGGTGGAGGAGGTTGGTGATCAACGATCGATCAACCTCGATGTCCAAGCATGCCTCCCAATTCATGCATCATTGTCTCGATTTCTGTATACTACCTGATCAAGTTTCGGCGTTCTGATGGTGTCGATGTCTGCAGCAGCGTATCTGTTGTACAACATACGTACAATCGTTTAACTCGCGCTTCATTTTTTCGATCACCACGTTCAACAGACGTCAGGCAAAAAGCCTAAGACTCGTCTTCTGCAGCATCCAAATCTCCTCGTGAAAGGCTCTAATCATTTCCGGTTTCTCATTCTTCGAGCGGGATGATGGCAGAAAACATGTGTGGCAGGATAATACAAAGTAGAAATGGAAGAGGTGTGCGATGAACAAGAAAAGAAAACAAGAGACTACCAAGAACGACGATGGACATATGTATCCGAGCATTTCATATTACACTTACAAACTACACGAGCATAGCACTAACTTGTGGTTCGTACAAGGAAGTGACAGCGATGGCGAGCAACGGAGAAAAGAAGGACTGGGTAGAAAAAAGAAAAAAAAAAAAAAGGAAGAAAGTTGAAAGGATTGGCGTCCAACAACTGGTCCCAGAAGGTCAGAACACGGATGAGAAAAAGTCGGGGGGTTTACATACCGGGCTCAGTAGTATCCACCACCTCCAGTCTGTTGCTGGTACCCTGCGTACCCTCCCTGATACCCTTGTTGGCCAGCAGGGTAGCCAGCGTAAGCACCACCTGACAACGCGTCATCAGGGACCAGAAGCCCTGACGTGAATAAACAAGAGGACGAACCTTGGCCACCAAAGCCTCCATAGGACGGATAACCTTGAGCGCCGGCACCGGCAGCATAACCACCACCTAGGTCTAGGGTAAGTATGTCGAAAGGGCATCAAGCCTGAAAAACGTGCCGCTATAACCACCACCAAAGCCACCGGGCGGAGAGCCAAAGCCTGGGCTTCCACCACCAGCCGTAGTAGTACGGGCGTTAGCCATGTTTACTTTGACCCTTCTGCCATCGAGCTCATGGTCGTTGAGCCCCTGTATAGCAGCATTGGCTTCGTCCGGGGATCCGTAGGTAACAAACCCAAACCCACGCGAACGACCGGTGTCACGATCGCGCATGACAATACTCTGGATCCACACGAACGACATCATGTCACAACGGTTAAGCTTTCTGACAACAAGATAGGAGACGACGCGCACATCGAGCACTTGTCCATATTGTTCAAAAGCCTAATCCAACATGGTTGATGCGGTAATGCGGCAGCAACAGCAGCAAGTGATAACGAAGCCATGTAAAAGTAAGGAGGCGTAAGAAACATTCATACGGAGACAAACGAGACAACATAGCAAAGGGCCATTTTGTGATCCCTGCTATAGTTAGCACTGACTTGTCGCAAAGCGTCATCGGTTGTATTCCAACTCAAATTTCTACAGACGCAAGAATGGAAACAAACCAACAATCAGTTTCGCTTCCCTCCGCCAAAGACAGGAGAAGCTGCAGTCAGATGGGCTTAGTGCGAAAATAGACTGACCCAACATAGATTTTGGACATGATGATGGGATCGAGAGAGAGACCACTGATAATACACTAGACTTGGCTTGAAATTGTTGTACAGGAGACGGAACGAAACCGAGACGCGAAACCACTGAACGCAAAGGGACGTGGACGTGCGGAAGAGGGATAGAATGAATTGGGGGTTCGAAGATGCCCCTCTTTATAATTCCTCCCCCTCGAACTTTAAACTCCGGTCTGAACTCTAAAGATCTGGACTCGTGTTGCCTTTTTGGCGGTAACGATCAAACTGCCTCCGTTGAGAAAGAAAATCAGCACCCGACATATGACCTGCGCCGAAAACAGAGCACGAGAACGCAGGTCGCTGGTGTGACTGACCACTGTGCTACGGATGCGCATTGAATACCCGGCAAGTAGGGTCCCTTGTTATCAATTTCAAAATAGTTCAACCACATTCAAAATTGCGGACTTGCCCATTTCGGTCACACCGCAAAGTTGATTACCCGTATTGGATATACTTTGGGATCATTTCCGTCCCAGGTGTCATGACCGGCGTAAGTGGTCGTAAGCTAACTACACAGGTACCAGAATGCTTAAAGCAACCAAGTATAAAACAGCTATTCGATACTTCTCGAGGTGAGGAAACAGACAGATGGATGAGATGAACCGTCGGTGATATGCGTGACAGAGGATGAAAAAGATAATGAAGATCCACAATACGATGGTTTCAATGTGGGATAGAACAGAATCAGTAGGTGAGCAGAAAAGAGGGAGAGAGAGATTCAACATGAGGGGAAACAGAGAAATGAGATGCGAAAATAGATCACACAAAGAACATTCGTAACTTCATCTTCGCCTTTCAAGGCTCACCGGTGCTGGGACCTTGCGGCTCCATGTCCACTGTTGGCGGCGTCGCGACTGCACTACTCTCTCCTCGTATCGCACCAACCACCTCCATGAAACTCTTCCGCTTCCGCTTCTTCTCTTCGCGTTCCTTGTCCTTCTCGACTCGTTCCGCGCTTATCTCCCCCGAATTCCGTGCGGTTTCAGGTGCACTTGAACTTCCACCAGCAGCGTCGGTGCTCTCTCTCCCACCATTCTCCCCATTGCCCTTGTCGGAGACTCTGACGCTCGCGTCCCGCCTCAATACACCAGCAATGCCGGCAATACCAGAAATCCCTTGCAGCACTGCTCCCTTTTTGGGCGTCGAGATAGAAATCCTCCTCGCCAACCGCTGGAAATTCTGCGACGAGATTCGCTTTCTCTTTCCTTCCGCATCGGGAGTTGGGGACGAAGAAGGGGCGCCAGCAGGATCTGGAGTAGACACACGTGGAGGTGTAGCAGTCGTATCAAACGTAATCGACGTAGGGAGGCGAACATGAGCCTGCGAACCACTGTCAACAGATCGCGAGTCGTCAGTCTTGGGGAACGCGATAGGTGCTGGCGGTGGAGATGCTGGAACATTGGATGACGTAGGGAATACGACAGGTTCTGGTTCTTCTCGCGCGGAAGGGAATGAGATGGCAATCGGGAAGTCTTTAGTTGGCACAGACGGGGCAACGCTATCTGCCTGGATACTGGCAGTTGGCTTGATGGACGGCGCACGGATGGAGGCCGTTGGGGCACGGATGGAGGCAGTTACAGCACGTGGCGAATCTGCTTCTGCCACAGAGCCCCCGCCAATCTGGACATCAACAGGTTGAACATTGTTAATAGTAGAGGTGTCATATCCTTCCACGAC
>JBBPOF010000156.1:0-39629 GCA_038091315.1 Porphyrellus cyaneotinctus | reverse complement strand
GCCGGCGGCCCGCCCCTCAACGTCTGTCTGAAAAAAAAAAACACGGGTCTGAGTACGCACGTAGCGCAGACGTGCTGTTGCAGTCGCTTGTTCTTCGCCTTTTGGTTCTCGAGCTGATCATTGAGAAGACGAATCTGAGTCTGAGCTTGTTTCCGGGCACGTTCGGCCTCTTCCTTTTGCCTCTGCTGCGATTTCTCCTTTTCCGCGCGGAGCATCTTGAGATCGCGACCAAAGATTTCCGCGTCTTTACGGACGCGCTTCAGCTCCGTCTCGAGTGCAGCGATGGTCCTCGCAATGTCCGTTTTTTCCATCGCCATTCGGTTCCTTTCTTGCTCCGTCCGCTGGAGTTGGTCCGCCTGACTCGAAAGCGCAAGACGGAGATCCTCGATCTCGGCAAGATGGATGTCCAGCTGTTGACGTCTGTTTTCATGCGACTTTTGCGACGCTGCGTATTCGTTTCGAAGTTTATGCGCTCGCTGGCCTGAGCGTCACACAAGGCGCGTGGACGAGAAAAGTGTCTAAAAACCTACCTGGGAGGCTTGGGCATAGCGCTGTTGAAGATCTTTGTGATCCCGCGCAAGAATGGAACGTTCTTGTCGCAACTGCTCGATCGCCGACGTGTTATCGCGTACTTTGGCTTCCAGAAGGCGTGCTTTTTGTTCCACGTCGGTGGTCACTGTTGACCGCTTTAGCACTAAGCATCTCATAAGGAGACGAGTCCTCGTACCTCGAAGCTCGGTCTCGAGTTCGTAATTGTCTTGCTTGGCCTTCTGTAGCTGATACTTGACGTCGTCCATATCCTAGGCCTGACATCAATCGACGAATCGTGACATGTTGTTAGCACAATTACCGCTTCAGTCCGCTGCAGCTGTCGAGCGACCTCTCCAATCTCACGTTGTAGGCGCTCCTGTTCGGTGGACATCTTTCGGAGACGCATCCTTTCTGCCTGTAATTCTGTTTCGAGATCAGCAATGACCGTCTTCGCCTTGTCAGCGTCCTAGAAAGGGACGACGTGAGTTCGTGTACAAATCCACGCAGCGTATTTCCTACCCCTTGTGCATCCACTCTCGATCTACGGCTTTCGCGTTCCGCTTCGATCGCTTTCTTGGCTTCTTGTTTCGCGTTGCGCATTTCAATGTTCATCCGGTTCGCAGCGTCATGGAGAACAGCCTTTTCGCCCAACAATTGGCGCTTTTCGTCTTGCCATTGCTTCTTCATGGTGTCCAACTGAGCGTTCACGTTCTGAAGCTCATGGCGGAGTGCTTCGCTCGTTTTGATGAGTGGTGTGGGTGGACTGGCCAAGAGGTCCCCCGCTGACACGTCCAAGGAGAGAGAACTATCCGCAAGCGTTAGCATAACTGCAGAGGGTGTTGCTGACCCGTACCTCTGATCTGCCTCATAGACTTGGTGTAGTCTTGAAGGGTCGATCTTCACGAAACACTGTTGACACCGTAGCTTCTCAAGTCGACGAAGTCGTCTCTCCTCTCTTCTCTGCAACCTCGCGTTCTCGTTCTCAAGCGACATGATGCTGGCACGCGCATCCTCGAGGTTCTTCGTGAGCTCTACGACGTCCAGACCCGCTTCTTGCAATTCATCCAATTTCTGATCGATACTCTCGTTCGCGCGGTCGAGTTCCGTGTGTAATCTTGCGATCTCCGCCAACAGAGGCGAAGCATTCAGGTCACCCGCGGTAGTCGCATTCAACCACGACAGCTGTCAAGAATCGTCAAGAATTCCTCATTTTGAGCTTGGGATCGTAAGCGACGTACATCTTGAAGTGGTGCACCAGGGGTCTTGGGCGCCTTGAGGCTCATGGCCAGAACATGTCGGTGAATCGGAGAAATGCCACTCGTGGTGACGATTCTATGCGGGGTCGCCACCTCCGCGTTGCTACTCCTCAGAGCCCTCACCCGCTCCAACAATTCCTCCTTCTCACGTTCCAACGCCTCGATCCTCGTATCTTTGGCCTTTTCAATGGCCCGCCGAGCAGGGGACTGCTGGAGAAGCGCAGACAACCTCGCGATCTCTCTGTTGGCCTCATCCAGTTCTTCCTCGAGAGCTTCCTCGACTTCGTGATTGTTGGGCGGATTAGCGATCGCCAAGTCTCGCTGCCTTTCTTGCTCACGTTCCGTCGCGGCCAGTTTACCTCGCAACTCGGCCATCCTTTCTTCGTCTGACCGCATTCTCTCCTCTGCAGCTTCCAAGGCCTCTTCCAGCTGTCGCGCGAGTTCCGTCGTCCTCACTGTCTCTTTCTCAAGCCTCTCCATCCGATCATTGGCATGTTCCTCCTCTACCTCGTACTGATCGACGCGGTCTTGCGCACACGCAAGCTGCTCCTGGAGATCTTTGACGCGTTCAGCCTGATTCTCCTCGAGTTCGACGATGTACGACTTGAGCGATCGTAGTTCCTCAGCGGTCTCCTTGTCGCTGTGCGCAGTGCATCGTTGGAGTTCAGTCAGTTGGTCCGACTTGACTTGCAGCTCCCCTTCGAGACGATCGAGGTCGGTATCGCGTTCAATGAGTTCTCGTTGCAGTTCGGAGACTCTTGCCGTCGCCTGCATGACCTCGGAGCTCATTTCACTGAGTTGGCTGTGGAGATCCTCTTCGGCCAGCTTATTGGAGAGCCGCTCTTCTTTGAGCTCTTTCACAAGTCCGTCGACCTTGCGATAGAGTGTCGCATTCTCCTCTTCCAGTTCTTTCGCGTGGGCTGTGGTTGCCTGCAGGTCGCTGCTAAGAACACTGATTTTAGCATTGGCATCCTTCAAGGCACCACCAAGTTCCTTGCCACTTTCCAATGCACTGTCAGCCTTGGCAGCACGCTCAAGGGCGAGGTCGCGTTCAGTTTCCAGATGTTCTCGAACCTTGTCCGCCTCGCGCTTAAGCTTGCTGATTTCTTCGACAGCCTCAGCGTGCCTTTCCTCCGCCTCTTCGACCCTACTCTCCAACTCACTGACGATCTCCGAGACCCCTTGCTCCACCTCTGTCATCCGCTGGCGCCACCGTTCCTTGTCTCTTGCTCGCTCGCTGCGTTCTTTTTCCAGCTCTTTGACCATCTGGTCCTTCTCCGTCGTCATCTGGTCGACGTCCTCCGTCATCTTCTGGACGAGCGCTTCTAGTTCAAGCCTCTCCTCAGCCCACCCCTCCGCGCTAGATTCCTCCTCCACATCACCCAACGCACTCCCAGTACTAATTCGTCTTCCTATCCCTGCACTCTCCATGCTCAATCGTGGGCCCTGCTTCACCTCTTCGTACTTGCGTAATCGTGCAGTGAGGTCGAGGTTTTCTTCTTGCAGACGACGGTTGAGCCCGTGCAAGTACGAATTCAGCTTTTGGGCATCGAAACGACCCATCTTGCCTCGTTCGCCGAGACCAAGGGCGGGGTCGTAAGAGGTGTTGGCGCGAACGTGGGTTACCAGATCATGCGACGACGCGATCGAAATGACAGATCCTCTTTCGCTCGCGTCGTCCTGGGGTGTCAAGTCGCCATCATCTACAGCCTCTGATGGGTCGCCGTTAGGTATATACGTCTGCGCGAGAGGATGCGACATGCGACCCCGCCTTGGTCGGGGTGTTATCCCCGCAAAGGCCTTGTGTATCGTGGTTCCTGGTGTCGCTTGTGCATCTTCTTCCGCTTCGCTCGTGACCGGGAGTGTGCTCATACGTCGGTGAGGATGTGGGGTAGGGACTTTCATGCGGGGACGTGCGGTGGAATTGATGACGGAGAGGAGGAACGACCTCCGGCGTGTATGCGGTGTGACCGGTTCCGAATCCATCTCGATGTCGTCTTGAGTGTATAACTCTTGTGGAGGGGGTGGGATATTGAACCGAGCGCGTGGACGCGGTGCGACGGCGGGCGTTGGCGTAAATGCCGCTGATGGTGCAGGAGAGGAAAATGCGGTCGACGGAGCGATCGGGGAACGAGCAGGCTGGATTGTACGGTCCATTGGATAGCTTGGATCGGAGGACGCAGACGAAAACGTGGGTTCCCTGTCTGATGTGCGGCTGTCATCTGTATTGGAGACCCGCTCGGGCTCACTCTCAATCTGCTCTTCGTGCGCATGAGGAGACACCCCCTGGTCTTCGTCACTTGTTGGTGAGAAACCCTCATCCGGTGGTTGGATGACGACGCTTGGCAGAGAGGTGACGATGGGGGAGGCAGTTGCCGATCGGGGGAGTGGAACATGACTGCCCGGAATAGGTGACTCTGGGTCTCTGGGCAATTGGATGGAACGATTGCTCCGAGGGGTGGAATTAGGCGGAGAAGACCCGGACGAGGTGGACGTCGAATGCGAGAGTGATGGTGTTCGCGTGCGCGAGAGGGGTCGACGCAGAGCGACATTGCGAAACTTATCCATGGGCGAAGGCTGGCGCGATATATTATACCGATCGATAAATCTGAGGAAAGGAAGAACTCACCTGTGGTTCGGAACGCAGTGAAACAGAATAGTCATACGGCAGCCCATTCTTCTTCGGGGTGGGTTCTGGCGGTGGTGGCTCTGGCGATAAAGGCGAGCTGGCGCGACTGACCGACTCTAGGGCGTCCACCAGGGACATATCCTCTGCCTCGTCACTCTCTGGAGGTGGCAAGTAAGCCTCTGGCACGCTGTTGGTACTCGTCTCGGGAGGGTCCTCTGGATCGGTGTTCTCCTCCGAATCATGGGGCAGTGACGTGATAGCGCTCACGTCAAAGCTTTTCTCGAAGACTCGACCAAACGACTTTGACCCTGACGACTTTACTGAGGCGGAGCGAGACGCAATCGAGGTCGCAAAGCGGACGGTGCTCGACGTGCTCGACTGGAGACGGACGGTGGCGGTGGCATTATGGGAAGAAGCGGTTGCTGGCGTTGAGTGTACGGGTAAAAGCTCGTTATCGTCGTCCGTAGTCGTGTGATCAGATTCGGTGTCGGGTACGATGGAGTGCTCGAATCCAGGCAAGGAAGGCAGCGACGACGGCTCTCTCTCGTCTTCGATCCTACGCCATATTCGCGACGGCGTTTCGTACAGAGCCATGCTTTGGAATGGTGAATCGAACTTGCGATGAAATGCTACGGGTTCGCTTCAACAATGAATACTTGCAGTGAATGGAAGAGCGTTGTGTTTTCATTTCCATCACGTGACCGCGTTATTGACGCGCCGAATACACTAGTACAACAGAGTACAAACAGAGTAGAACATACACTGGTTCAATAAGGTTTAATTTCTAGATGGATCTAACGCAAAGACGGATGAGAGGACAGTCAACTCGGGGCGGGGTTGCGTACCTCTGAAATAATCTCGTTTATTGGAGTAGCGAATTCCTTTGCATACTCCACCATCTTCCTCGGTACTCTTTCCCGGCAATTCGGGCAGCTGCCAGCCTTTCTCACCATACCCTCAATCCACTCCGTGTTCATCAACGTCTCTGCACACGGCCGTACTCGCAGCGCGTCGATGACACTGTCTTGGTAGCTCTTTAGAGGTAGACGTGGCAGTCCATTCTTCCTGCAAAACTTGCAGTCGAGCGGCGGAAGTGGGAACAAGGACCATAGTCGAACAAGCTGAGACATGGCTTGCCCACAACTCGCATGGAACTTGACCAAGCGCTGGTAATCCGAGCCAGAGATAAAGTCTAGCTCAGCGACGTATGCAGGTTCCCAGACTGCAAAACGGAGCATGTACCGCGCAGCGACGTTGGTCTCCACTTCCGCCCTGTACCGACACGCGATGGCGAAGACGCGCATGGGTTCCTGTTCTAGGAACTCGGGGGCCGTGATCATCTTGACGATGAATTTGCCCACGGACTTCATATCATACTTGTCTGCAGCGTCGAGGACGAGCATGACCATGTCTAGATTCTCCAAAACTGGGAGTTCGGTGTCATAGACGGGAGAGCAGAAACTGAGCAGCTTATGCAAGACGTGACTCTTTTCAGCCACTGGTATAACGGGTAGCCCATACTTTATCTGGTCGGCAGCCTTGTCGAGCGGACCGGGTTGTGGTAACCCGAACATGTTGGCAAAGAAGGGGGATGCCAACGACAAGAGAAGCTTGTAGAAGCGAAAGTCGACGTTGTCTGAAGTTCGGAGGATGACATCCGCATTGGAACGATTGAAGGGAGCGACGGCATCGACAGGTTCCAGACTCTGTTGTTCGAGCTCGCTAGTGACGCAGTGTGGTATAAATTCGGATTCAAGGTCCTGAATGGAAAGAGGGGGAGATTCAGACATGGTGGAAGAGGACTGGGACGACGATGGGCTCCATAGAATGGTATGCCGAGCAGTTGCGATGCGATATGATATATGACTGGCAAGGCAACCAAGTAGGACAACAGTCACCCATTTCAACTCATCGCCACCACCTCACGTCGTCTAATATGTTCGCTCTATCTGCAATTACTATTGTCATATCCATCGTCAGGTTAACAACCTACCTCCCGTCTTTTCATGCGACAGGCGTGGCGTGGACGGTGCGTTAGTGTTCCCATCAAAAAACTGCCTCCGTGTCTGCTCAGGTCGTCTAGCGATGATCTTTACTCATGCCTACAACGATATCCCCAGTGGAATCTGCACCAAACCCTCCGTCATAAGAGCGAACAACGAATGAAGAGGCCCTGCAATTACCTCATCGACCGTCTCCGCAAACATCTCACAAAACCCGACATGTAAGGCTGCGACTTTGCACCGGCAGAACGTGCAGCCTGCCGCCCGTTCCAGTGCTTTTCTCGTATTTTCATACACGGCGGCGCAAGGTGTCTCCCGTATTATTCCCAGTGTTTCCTCATATATCACCACTCCCGTGCGTACGTCCTGTGCATCATGAAGCGAACGTCTACTCGTTGTGTGCACGTACAACCGCATGTCCACTATTGGTAAAAACTATAGCTTTCTTTCTGCTGGAGCCACCCAAGATCGTTCCCAAGTGCCAAGATCGCCTGTGCGCACTTGTGCGGTAAACCACGAGGTTTCGAAGGTCACGTTGGCCAACGTACTTCAACGTCGTAGGGTTTGCAAGTGGAGCTGGTTGGCGCAAGAGGCACGTCGCCGCCGATGTTGCTTCTGGCTCGTAACGAAAGCGGTAGGCAATGGCGAATACCTGCAACGACTCTTTCTTCAGAATGGATGGTTCAAGCGACGTTCTTCGGACCCTCTGCTCCACCTCTTCCATGCCGTATTTGACGGCCGTCTTCAACACTCCTTCGGTGTCTGCCGCATTCTCAAGGTGGGGATCATCGATGTGGCTGGGTAGCAGAATCTCAGAAGCATATCCGGCACCCGACTGTTTTCGGAAACTGGAATTACTTCGAGACCATCGTATATTTCTTCGTGCGGACTACCCACTTGCGGCCGGGGAAGGTCGAACATGGTGTCGAAGAAGGGGGATGCGAAAGCAAGCAAACAGCGATAGATTCGAAAGTACACGTCGTCAGACGAGTGACGGACAATGTCCGCTTTGTTAGAGTTGAATGGCGCTGCGGCGTCTCTACGCATAGCGCGTGGGCTTGGAGATGGTAGGTGAAGAGATACGTCAGAGCATGTTTCTTCTCAGTTTTATTCATAATTGATCCCTTGCGCTTGAGACCCTAGCCTCACGAAGGTCTTCCGATTTCTAATAGACGACTCTCAAGCGTCCTCGGTGATTGGATAATTTACCCCTTGCGGTTCGAGCACATCACCTCAGTTGATGTGACTTAGCCTGAACTGGGTAGTTCTCTCTGAAACTAAATACCGATTCGATTTTCTCCTGGTGATAAAATTTTGACTTCGACAGGCCCAAAGTAAAAAGGGCACCGACCCCAGGATGTCTATTGCAGTTATGAACGGGTGAGAGTTTTCCCATGTCATCTTGACAAGGTGCATGGTGAAAGGTAAGCGTCGTGAACGCTCAAACCCTCGGGATAGCCGCCGTCACGAAGGTCATCTGATAGTGTGGAACATTCAAACGCATTGACGTGTTACACACGTACCAAGAATACATCAAGACAAGGTGGTACAATAGATGAGCAGACAACTCCTCAAGCGTACAGCATATAGCCTCCTTTAAGATAAATTCAAGATCTGAATGTGCGTCACGCACTATTCTGATTCATCCTCTTCATCTTCGCATTTGACAACTGCCAGTAGTTGGCTGCTGGAGCCAACATCTGAATGTCGGTGTGTTCGTTGCCTCTTGACATGCTGTGACACTGACTCGTCTTTGCGGCGCGAGCCGTTCGACAAGCGGGATTTCGGTAGAGCACGTTTTGGTCTGGGAGGATTCGGGCTCAAATCCTCGAGGGACACTGGTTGTTCTTCAACTTTTGGAAGAACCTCATGGGAAATCTCAAAGTTCTGACTGTTTCTGCGACTGGAACTTTGAGACGGCGTTGTGTTGTACTCATCGTCGCTATCGGGAACATGAGGTGAGGCTGACCATGAACATTCAAGCACTCACCGTGACTGAGCTTCCCAGTATATTTTCTTCAGGGCGTCATACTTCTTGCGTAGATCGAGCGTTTTTCGTCGTGCTTCTGCCTCTCGTTCGATAATGGTACGCTTTTCTGATTGCATATCATCAAGTAGAGCTTTGTATTGTGCGCAGCGTTGGCGCATATGCTCGTTCTCCTTTGTGATAGCCTCGAGACGCCGTGTTACAACGTCCATATCTCTTGTCATTGCAACGACGGAGGGGATGTCCATGAACACTCTGCGGACGGAAGGTAAGATGAAGTCATGGTATTTTTGAGGGACGAATGCAAAGTCAGGTGTGGCTGTAAAAGATGTCAGGCTCGTTATGTATACTAAAGAATAGATCAGAACCTATGTGAAACGGTTTGCGACAGGTAGGACACGTAGATTTGAGTGCGTCTGCGCCAGAACTGATGTGGGCCTTTAGACACCTTTCGCAGTGGACGTGGCCTAATATGCAACGGTGAGCGACGGTGGCACGTCGGGTACCAGACATACCACATGGAATACAGACTGGATTTCGCAAGATGTCGAGGCAGATGCCACACTCGGCCATGATAGTTGTGAACAAAGAAAGTACTACTGACGCGAAACGGTGGTTATCAGTCATCACGTGACCGCGTTAGTATTGTCCTAACAAGGACAAACATGGACCTGCAGCCGATGTTAGACTTGTCAATAATGTGTCTCGTTTTTGACCGACTACTACCAAAGTACCAAGCCTGTCAGCGACTGGCTCCTCGGCCCGCGGTTGAGCGGTCCGCTTCTACTTTTTTTAATCCTTTTTTTTTTCGTTCTCGGAGCCTGGTCGACACGCTGACCATCAACGATCCTTTCACTTCGCTGATTTTTGAATGTCAAGTCCAGTCAATTCGCCCTTCACTCCTGCTCGTCCATTATCTAGATCTTCGTCGCGCGGTTCAGTGCGTTCTGCACGCGCGCCAAGTCCGTCTGTCTCTCTGAACGACCCAGGTATTTCTCAATACCGCTCACCGTCACTCCCACTTCTACCTGGTTCATTCTCTTCCATGCAGCGGCTGTTCGGAATCAGATGTCAACCTTGAAGCACTCTATTCGACAGCAGCAGGCACAATTGCACAGTCTAGAGAATATCATTCTACGTGGTCCGCGTCCACTCCCTCCAGGCTTTATGGCGTCCTCCAACCATGTATCCAGCCAGTCCGCCGACGATGTCCTCGATATCAGCGCGCCTCCCTCCTCTTTTAATTCAAGTTTCGCGACCCCCAAAATGAGGCGCAGGTCCAGCTTTGATGTATTGCAAGGTCTGGCTGGCCGCGACTCCAGCCTTCCACTCCCTCGGCGCGAGAGCGCGATGCCAACCTTCAAGGCTGAAGGCATCCCTGAGGGTATCCCGATGGACTTTGCGAATCACTCGAACACGAGAGAGCCCATCAAACGAATTTCCAGTCCCACCCGTACTCTCAGTCGTACGTCGTTACAGGCCGAAGGCTAGAGTGCTTTCACTGACCCAAGTTTCAACGCATTGATGAATGTTATTTCACTAGGCATACCCGTCGCGTCAGTGGGTCAGTCATTCGTCTACCTTCTCAAAAAATACTTGCTCAAGAATTGGTCTCCGTAGGCAACGCTCGAGCGCTAGCTGATGACGGTTTATCTCCAAGCATAAACCGCACTTCCCTTCAGACTCCTCCTCCAGTCATCCCGACAGATCCAAGTCTTACCAACAATCCCGCCAACCTTAACTCCTCCCTCCATGCACCAGCATCTCCAAATCGTCGGTTCTCACTTACTCCAGCAGGGACCTCCAAGGTTCTGGCCGACCTTCAAACTGGTGTCATCAACGCGAAGAACGCACTCGAGAATACTAAAACCCAGCTTCGTCTTTCGCAACGTACGGTTGCACAGCTAACCCGTCAGACGGAGGACCTGAAAGAAGGTCGAGAACGACTTCGACTAGAAAATGAGGGTTTGAACAATGTGGTCTCGCGTAAAGAGCGACTGCTTCAAGAGGTATGTTTCTTTATATTATCTCTGGTTTTATGCTCATTTTTCCCGAGGTTCTCGAGAGAGCACGCAAGGCAGAGGCCGAAGCTGCCACTCTGAAATCGCAGCTCAAGACGGAAACGACTACGTCAAAGCGATCGTTGCGCGAGATGGAAGCTGCCCTTGCGGAATCGACTGCGCTATCTCAAAAGTCCGAGCGCGAATATATCACGTTGCGCGACAGCATCAAAGCTATGACCGAGAGTTGGAAGCATGAGACGGACCGACTCAAGGACGATATGCGCAAGCGGGAGGAGAAGGTGAAGAAAGAGGCAGAAACGATTGGAAAGAAGTACAAGCAATTGGCAGAGGACATGAAGGCAGTTCAGCTGAACCAAACGAAGGTGAAAGATCTTCAAACCGAGGACTCCGGAATTCGGAAGGAAATTGAAGACGAGTTTTGGCAAGCGATTACACGACTCAAAGGACAGGTCGAGGAACAAACTTACCGTAGCGGCCAAGCCGTTGAAACTGCCCAGTAAGTACTATATCGGATGTTGGGCACGAGGGTTGCTGATGGTTCATATAACAATCAGGACTCTCGCCACTGAACTGGCACGACTGCGCCGACTTATCCAATCGGGTGCCGGACCACCACCATCAGCTACTGACTTCGAAGGTGCGAACTCGGGCCCGTAAACCTGGCTTTTCCCCCCTTCCGTGGTGATTGTTTCAACCCTTTTCGCGTTTCCTCATGGATGGCTGTCAAATCATGTATCCAATACACTCGTTCTCATACATACATACATACATACATACATACATACAGTTATTCCTGTCCCATACCCCGGATATTTGCTAACTATTTAACATGCGTAATCTTGGTTAAAGTAATGGAGAAACCCATCTCGTAATCACCTGCCACCCATCCGGATTGGGGAACCGGTAGCCGGTGGACTGGACTACATAAATGGCGTAGTCCAGCAAATAACGAGCCCGACCCCTCCCGTACCCTTTGGAGTCTAGCTTCCTCCTCGTTCGCGAACCATGGCCACTATCACTACCCCTATAACAAAGATGTTTGGAATCAAACATCCAATTCTGCTTGCAGGTATGCAACATGCAGATGAAGGGTGGTCTTTCTGTAGCTCACGGTTGGAACTAGGCATGAATGTCGCCGCTGGACCGGAACTCGCAGCAGCGGTCACGAATGCTGGTGGATTGGGCGTCATCGGCGGTCACGGTTACACCCCGAAGGTGCTAAGGCAGCAGGTATGCGCGAACGCTGTGGTCCAAGGACGTGCACGCTCACGAGGAATGATCACCCAGATTAAAGCACTCAAGACGGGTCTAAAGGACCCCAACGGTCCTTTTGGTGTTGATCTCCTCATTCCACAGGTTGGAGGTAATGCACGTAAGACGAACGTACGCCACGTGTTTCTCTTTCCAGCGTGTTATCGCTCATGCGGGTACTAGTATGACTATCAGAAAGGGCAGCTCAATGAGCTCCTCGACGTTATCATCGAGGAGAAAGCCTGCCTGTTTGTCTGCGCTGTCGGTGTCCCTCCTCCTCATGCAGTCGAGAGATTGCACAAGGCGGGCATACCCGTCATGAACGTGAGCAGCCCTGGACGCACATGTCGACTCTGAAACACATGTGGTATTTTAGATGGTTGGACATCCAAAACACGTCGACAAGGCACTCGCTGCAGGCGTGGACCTCATCTGCGCCCAAGCGGGTGAAGGTGGCGGACACACGGGCGACACTCCCGCAACGATTCTCATCCCTGCATGCGTGGACACGGTCAAGGGTCACAAGTCGCCATTGACGGGGGAACCCGTCTATGTGATTGGTGCTGGGGCCGTATTCGACGGTCGGAGTCTTGCTGCCAATTTGGCGTGGGGAGCGCAAGCCGTGTGGGTGGGGACAAGGTTCGTAGCATCCAAGGAGGCGGCTGCACCTAAGGCGCACAAGGAGGCTTTGCTGAGTGCTGGTTATGAGGATGCGGTGACAACGTTGATTTTCACTGGGCGCCCTTTGCGAGTGCGCCGAACACCATATGTGGATGATTGGTACGTTGGTGTGGTGATCTGCTCGTATGCGATCGCTCACGTTCTCCCACAGGAACAACAACCGGCAAGAGGAAATCAAGGAGTTGACATCGAAAGGTGTTATACCTGCCGATCACGACGTTGGACAACATCCGGAAAAGTCGATCGAGGCTCGACCATGGCTCATCGGACGCGTGGCTGCACTAATTCACGATATCCCTCCTGCGCAGCAGATTGTAGACGAGATGGTTTCGGACGCTGCAAAGATTTTGCAACAGAATGTGTCGCTTGTGACGGTCAGGTCGAAGCTATAGGTCTATCATTTTGACGGATTCCACATTGTACCTGGAATGTTTACTTTGGTTTGATTGGTCCTAAGTTATTATATTGCTTTACCGAGTACAGTGGTACGTGTTCGAAGCATTTCGGAACGGGTGACGATCTTGTTTATCGTCACGTGACAAACGCGTGTCGATAAGCGACACGCGTTGATGAGTCACGCGTCACGACACCACACAAGTTGTCCGGACCTAAGTAGGCCAACATAATGGCCCTTCCGAGCGAACAAGAACTCAAGGGCGTCATCGTGCGCATCCTCACGCGCGCACGGGATGAAGGTCGACTCGGGTAAGCTCCCTATCAGCAATGTAACCTCTACACAGTAACTTACGAGACGCGCGCGTCTGACGTCCAGCGAACTGACCGTACGCATCGTGCTTCGAGATTTGGCGACACACTATGGTATCGAGCAAGACGTCTTTCATAGCAAGACGTACAAACCGTTCATCAAAGCCACCGTGCAAGCCACCGTGGTGAGTGCCGGTGTTGTATCGTCGTTGGGTATCGTTGACCGTACGCGAACTAGGCCGGTTTCGGGGACGAGGAGGAGGGAGAGGGTGAGCCGTCTCCACCCAAGGAGGACAAGTCGGGTGGCAAAGCAAAAACTAGTAAGCGAAAACGTCCATCGGTGTGTCTGCCATTTTGTCCCGTCGAGGTTGAAATGACGCGCAAATAATGGTTCCAGACGCACTCGTCCAATGAGGGACGTCCAGAAGGAAACAACGCGTCAGAAAGTGATGCGCCACCATCAAAGAAAGCCTCTGCGCGTTCGAAGCCTTCAAAAGCGAGAGATAATCAGACCGTGGATAAGCCGGTAAAGTCCGCCGGCAAAGCGTCAAAGAAGCCAGAAAGCGAATCGAATTTTAAGTCCAAGGTTGGCTCATCTTGACGACTTCATGCCGTCTGTCGTCGTTTTAAATCGCACACAGGCTATTATTGAATCCTCGGACGAAGAAGCTGAACCAGAATCCGGAGCACAAAAGCTTGCCTGTTCACCAAAGAAGGAGAAGACTTCTACAAAGCTGCCACCCCCTATGCACAAGCAGAAACAGGTATATTTTGACGACTTTCATGGTCGATCGATGCAAGTTTAACGGCAGCAGAAAATGAACAAGGGTGATTCGGACGCTGAGATGGATACCGACGAAGATCCTGGGCCTTCCAGCTCTAGCCCGAAGCCCAACCCCATGTCTGCATCACTAAAATCCTCGCTCTCGAGAACTAAGGAACTGTCTAGGGATCCTGTGCGTGTTTACTTGGCACGGTAGTCAGTTAGTCTTCTAACATCATACAGATGGAGTCAGAGCTGTCTTCAGTAATTGATGAACCGCAGACGAAGCGAAAGAAGAAGCAGGAGAAGGTAGGTTCCATGTTTTCATTTATCGTCCACCAACTGTCCACCATAATAGGGGCCCGCAAAACCGCAGAAAGAAGAGAAGACGAAACGAGGGAAGAAGGAACCTTTGTCGAAAGATGAGGAAACAGTAAACAGACTCAAGGTAAGGCAAGAGTATACCAGACTTCTTGGGCTAACGGTGGTCCTCTCAGGGTATAGTCCTTGCTTGTGGTGTGCGCAAGGTCTGGAAGAAGGAATTTGAAGGACTAGACAAACCTTCACAACAAATTAAACGACTTCAGTCGACCCTTGGCGACCTCGGGATGAAGCCGCGATACAGCCTCGAGAAGGCAAAGGCTATCAGAGAAGAGCGTGAACTGGCGCAAGAACTCAGTGGGCTCTGCTTTAATTGCTTGGTTTCTATATTGAACTCTCTTGTTGCATTCAGAGGACGTGCAAGAGTTTGATAGGGCGATCAAGAGACGTGGAAAAGTACTACGCAGCTCATCTGAAACAGCAGAATCTATGGATCAAGACGACAGCGATGTGGATGTGCCCGCGCGGAAAAAGGTGAGCGGGCACTACCACATATTTTATCACAAGTTGTGTCAACACCGTCTTCCTCAGCAAAATGCCCGGAAAAGCATCATGGCCTTCTTGCAAGATCAAAGTGAGGAAGAATGAAACGAAAAGAAGCGACCTTGATGGTCATTATTTTTCTTTCAATGGTTCTGTGGATCATGAATCACTACTCCTCGCAGGCACAAGTTCTAATTTTATTCCACAGCATCTCTCTCCTACACGTTACGGGCCCATCATTGCTGGGTTGCGTGTATAAACCTTCCAAGTCGTAAATATTTGGGTGACTATTAGATGCTCATATTTGCCGAAACACTCTCGTACCCAAGCGGACCTCATACCGCGAGCGCTGCATGTTCAAGATGATATCAAGCCCGTTTCTTGCCTTTTTTCGATCCCACCGATCCTGCACTGGCAGATCCCCACGTTCCCCATATCCCGACTCCACTACTTCTTAATGCAAATGAACTGAAATCTAGCTTGATCTGTTATCCAGATGTCAGATTGTCGCGCTGTACACCTTTCCTGGCACTAACTCACCCGAGAGACCTCCTCCTCCACTTTCCTCGTTAGCAAGTCAGAGAAGTCACGCATTCCCTCTGAGATGCCAGGAGAGCATGTTGAGCAGTTGCGAGATCTCACGCTCTGCGCAGTTTTTGCTGTGAGATCCACCACAGTTGCCGCGCATGGCTTTTCTCGTAGTGCCGCAAATATTTCTTCCACAAAGTCCTCCCACCATTGGAATGAGTAGTCGTTGAATACCTTGTATTTGGGCGCGGACACTCTTGTGCACGAACAATTGCGGTAGGTGAACCACACGCCGCCTTGACTGGTGCCATAATGAGACTTAATCCACGCAACGTCGGTCCTCAGTGCATATACGGCATCTCCACACTTCCGATGATAGGTGAGCAATGCGAGAAGATCAGCTGCTGTGATCAGATCGATCTCTGAAAACCACGAAGGAATGAGTGGCTGCGTCAACGTGTACCTGGCAGCAAGCAACGTCTCCTCTTGTAACCCCGCCCGGCGTGCGATCGCAAAACACTGGAGGGGCTGGGCTTCGAGGATCTTGGGCGTGGAGAGCTTTTGACAAGCTTTCTTCTCGATCGCGTCGAGGGAGTACTTCTGGGCGGCTGTAAGGATGTCGAGGACGTCCTGCAACACCTCGAGACTCGGATCATCGGCTAGAGTGCATGGATAGCAAAAGCGAAGAAGCGCATCGAGCGTCTTGCTATCTTCTGTCACCGAAACGACGACAAGCCCATCTTTGACCTGCTGATCCTCGCCCGCTTCGGCGGGTTGTGGGATGTCGAAGAGACTCTCGAAGAATGGGGATGCGAGGGAAAGGAAGAGCTTGAAGATGCGAAAGTCGACGTTGTCCGACGAGCGCAAGATGATGTCTGCCTTTGCGTGATCGAAAGGCGCAGCGGCATAGGTAGGGACACTGGACGTTGTCCAACTCGTAGACATCTGGAGACTGATATTGTTGATTGTAGCGCAGCGGCAAGGAAAGAGAGCTCACTATGGTGATTTGAGAGCCGAGCTGAGGGAGAAAGGTCCCCGAAATGCAGCCATGTTTTATACTGCACGGACGGATGGTTTTGTTTGTGCGTCTTTTGGTTCAGAAGCACCCCACGGCTCTCCGTTACTCTTCTAGTATCGGGACGCCTGACGCCCGTATCGTGCAGTAGCGTTGAGCCGTCGGGGTGACTTGTCGATTCTCTTGATCGGGGATGTCAGAAATAGTTGCAAGGGCTGACCGTCCGTACCGAGAGCGCGCAGATATGACTTAGAAGTCCTCATGCAATGCATCTGAGAACCCAGAACTTACCGGAAGAGTCCATCTGTGTCCATGTTCCCTGGTGCTCAGTGCTTGGCAATCTTCATTGGTCACGGAGATTTCGGCTAAATCCACTTGCTGATATGACTCGGATTTACGCCGACGACGAACCTTGGAGAGAATAACATAACCCGAGGAAAAGCCAGCATGATTGATTGACAATATCCCTACTTTCAAGAATGGAGCCTGCAGGAGGGCTCTGCGGGCATTGAGTAGATTGTTTTGGCAGAACCACGGAGGTCGTCTTAATAGCCCTTGGTCAAGGAAGACATGCAAACTCGATCATTCCATGACAAAGATAAAAGCTGAGAGCGATGTCAGCGACTACTACAGGCTGTCGAACGACCTATTCTGGTCACTAGTAGTGATGAGTCAAAATGAAAGCAAGACGCACTTTTTCAACTCACCTGTGGTGTCGCTAAGACTCGAAGAGAGTTTCTGTGGACGTAAGATGATTCGTGGTCCAAGCAGTTTGAAAAAACCTTCCGCCCCACCAAATCGTGGTTCTCAGGGGCTTGGTTTGGGAAAACTCAATAATTATGCATCGCACTTCGCGGAGATGGTTCGGAACCAAAGTCGTACACTCAGCCAACTTGAACGCAAAATTCATTGAGGGGGGCGTCACGGTTCAAATTCAAGTTATACAAATTTGCACTAGACGGAACACACCTTGTACAAGGTCAATAGTATGTATATGCAATTTGTCAATGAAACCTGAACATACACGACAGAGACAACAATCTGATGATAGCTTGAACACCTCTGGCAAGAGTTCTCATACCCACATTCTGGATCATTTCGCTAAAACTGTAACTCCAACACCATCTGTCAGGAAGCGTATTAGGGTATTTATGAATTTCTATGGGGTGCAAGAGCTTACAAGTGAGACCGTCTCTTCTATTTTCCTCGTAAACAAATCCACGATGTCACGCATGCCTTCTGTGATCTTCGGGGAGCAAACTTCACATTTTCGCGCTTTAACCGCTTGCACTGTTTTTGCTGCAGAAGTTTGCACGGTCTCTTTACACGGCCTGTCACGCAGTGCATTGAAGGTTTCCTCCATAAAGTCCTCCCACCATTGGAGTGACACGTGGAAAACTGCGTATCTGGGAGTTGAGCTCTGGCACTTGCAATTGCCATAATTAACCCGAGGAGAAGGGAACATGAGGGGGCTTCCGGTATTCTGAACTCGGCCAGACGACAAGAAGCAGGCCTGAAAGCTCCTGTAATGAGAAGTGATCCATGATAGGTCGAGCCTCAGTGCATACACAGCATCTCCACACTTCCGGTGGTACCTGAGTAAAGCCAGCAGCGTGGTCCCAGTGATCAGGTCAATCTCTTGGCACCACGTCGGAATGAGCGGTTGCGTTAGCGTGAATCTTGCAGCGAGTAATGTCTCTTTTCGCAACCGTCCTCGATGCGCGACTGCGAAGCATCGCAGAGGCTCCGCCTGAAGAATCTTTGGGTTCGCGATCGCCTGACGAGCTTTCTTCTCGATAATATCGAGGGAATACTTCCTGGCTGCCTCCAACACATCTACTGCATCCTTAAAAACATCTATCTTGGGGTCCTCCGCCAAGGTGCACGGATAACAGAAGCAGAGGAGGGTATTTAAGGTTTTGCTGTCCTCGGTTACGGGAATGACAGCAAGGCCATCCTTGACCTCCTGATCTCCATTCTCTTCGGTGGGTTGGGGGATGTCGAAGAGGGTCTCGAAGAATGGGGATGCGAGAGAGAGGAAGAGTTTGAAGACACGGAAATGGACGTTGTCCGATGAACGTAAGATGATGTCTGCATTTGCGTGATCGAAAGGCGCAGCAGCATAGGTATGGTCTCTGGGCATTGTTGCAGTATTTGGAGCTTGACAGTTGATGTCACTGACTCGAGTCGCTGCGAAAAAAAGAGGGCTTACTAGAATGATGTGAGAGCCAGGCTGAGGAGAAAGTTCCCTGAATGTAACCATGCTTTATACTACGCGGACGGACGGTTTGTTTGTGCATCCTTTGGTTCAGAAGCATCTTCACGGCTCTCCATTACTCTTCTACCGGAATTCCAAATGCCGGAAGTCGTACAGTAGCATTGAGCCGTCGGCGTGTCCTGTCGATTCTCTTGTTCGGGGATGTCAGAAATGGCTGTAAGCATTCCAGAGTGCGTAGATATGACAAACCCTCGTGCTGTGCATCTAAGAGCCTCGAACTTACTGGAAGAGTGATATCCTGAGCAATTTACGTCAATGTTTCCTGGCAGTGCTCCCGGTCACGGCATTCTCGGCTAGTAAGTTCACTCACCGATACTTATGAAGAATCCAGGACAGAACGATATCGCTACAAGGAAAAGTCGGTCACGGTGTCAACAATGGAAGATATCCCTGTATTCGAAAAGTTTCGTCGGGGCTTGAGTGTTTTTTTTTGAAGTGCAATGGATACTCGTCTCACCCTATCTGTGTGGACTTCAAGTTGGTCGACCCACAACAAACTCTGGTAGCGACGAGAAGCACGACGGAATTGCCAAGTTCGTACACCGGGTTGGCAAAAACACACCAGTACTCCCCTTAGTCCGTTAGTATCTTCTCAGGCGATGACTGAGTACGCTGTGTCTCGAGTACCCCACGTGCCAGTATTGTTTCCTTTAGCTAGGATTTGCTGGTTTCAATTACAGAAAACGGCTTGAAGCTGCGCGCTGTAATTAAAACTGTGTTCGGCCACTGGCACGGTAGAGTCGCCACAGGACGCCGCCCTCTTACCCTCCAGCACAAGGGTGGGAAGGAGCCTGAGGCTGCTCCCGACATACTAGGTTTTGGGAGATTCAATTTTATGTATCACTTCATGGGGGTGGGTCATAGTTGGAACTAAAGTTGAGTGTGCCACAATCCCACAACATTTACGCCGGACGGATCAAACTGGTCGATATGCGCAACCCGAAACATGCATGGTACAGGGACAACCCATTTTGATAAGTACTTGAATGCACCCCAAATTGCAATACTATTATTTCAGTCATTCGTCTCTCTAAAACTGTAACTCCAACTCGATCTGTCAGGAACATGCTTAGGGTGTCTGTGAATTTCCATGGAGGTAGGGCTTACTTGATCAACAGTCTCTTCAATTTTTCTCGAAAGTAAGTCCACAAAGTCGCGCATGCCGTCAGTGATCTTCGGGGAGCAAGCTTGGCAATTGCGGGTTTTGACGGCCTGAATTGTCTTCTCTGCAGAAGCTTGTACCGTCTCCTTGCACGGCCTGTCTCGCAGTGCCGTGAAGGGTTTCTTCCATGAAGTCCTCCCACCATTGGAGTGAGCGAGTCGTTGAATACCGAGTATCTGCCAGTGGGTCGTCCAAAACCCTGTTGGAAGCTGCGCGCGTCTCTTGGACAACCACAGTCGGTATCGCCATAATTAGCTCTGTAGTAGTACTTGCCAGACAACCAAACGCAGCCTTGTGAACTTCCGTAATGAGACCTGATCCACGATACATCGAGCCTCAGCAAAAATACAGCATCCCCACATTTTTTGTGGTAGGTGAGCAGGGAGAGAAGATCGGTGGAGGAAAGGAATTCAATTTCTTGAAACCATGTGGGGACTAGAGGCTGCGTCAACGTGTATCTTGCAGCAAGTAGCGTCTCCTCTCGCAACCGTCCCCAATGTGCGATCGCAAAGCATCATGGGGGTTCCACCTCAAGAATTTTTGGGTTTGCGATCGCCTGACGAGCCTTCTTCTCGATCGCGTCAAGGGAATACTTCCTGGCCGCCTCTAAGATATCCATGGCATCCTTCAACACCTCTATTTTGGGATCGTCCGCTAGGGTACATGGGTAGCAGAAGCGCAAGAGAGCATCAAGGGTCTTGCTATCCTCTGTTACGGAAATGACAGCGAGACCACCCTTGACCTCCTGATCCCCATTCTCTTCAGTAGGTTGGGGGATATCGAAGAGGGTTTCGAAGAACGGGGATGCGAGGGAAAGGAAGAGCTTGAAGACACGAAAGTGGATGTTGTCCGATGAGCGCAGAATGATGTCTGCCTTTGCGTGATCGAAAGGCGCAACGGCGTAGGTAGAGTCGTCAAACATTGTCGCAGATATCTATATGACGAATGTTATTATCTGAAGCAGAAGTGTATAGGTGGGCTCACCGTGGTGATGTGTACAGAGGGGAGTAAGGAAGAGAGTTCGATCGATCGATTGCTTCATTTATGACAAGGTTATGCTGCACGGACCTACAGCTACACGTGTTTCGTGGTTCCAGCAGCCATGGATCAGTCCAAAGCGGGATGTGCAGTAACTGCAGCTCCCACAGGTGCTCCAGAACATTCGTCCAGATCATGAGGGTGTGAAAGTCTCACAGGTCTGAGGAATAGATGAAGTTATTCAGTTTGCCGGTCAAGACAACATGCTTTTCTAGAACAGCACGAAAGACGATTAGAGCACCCTGCAGAGCAGGGGACAGTTCGTCGACAGCAGCAGATACAGCATATCAAGATGAGGGAAGGGCTTATGTCGAATAAAAAAACGTGTCATGCACACGGATGAGCACTAAGCGGTTGAACCAATTCAATGAATTTCGTCTTAGCTATTTCGAATTGCAATTCGAACGACTTCCACGCGAATCGTGAGTACAACAGTCATCCAATTTGAACTTCGGCTCACCGACTAGTTCCATGCCAGTCCGCAGGGCGAAACTCTTTCTTCTTTTGTGGCCTGCCTACTTCCTGGGCTGTAATGAAATTCAACCCAGACACGTCGTTCTTTAGCACAATTGTGATAGGTAAGCAGCACAAGCAGATCAGCTGTGGTGATCATATCGATCTCTTGTAACCACAATGGAAAGAGCAGTTGCGTGAACGTGTACTTCGTAGCGAGCAGGTTTTCCTCGTGTGCATGTCCTCAGCACGCGATCGCAAAGCATGGTGGCCTCCAGAACTTCAGGGTTTGAGAGGGCCTGTTGAAAATTTGGGTCTTCCGCCAACGTGCATGGGCAACAGAACCGGAGGGTACCAAGGACCTTGCTGTTTTCTTAGACATGAATGACTCGGACATCAAGACAATCTTTGGTCTCCTGCTCGTTGCTTGTCTCAATAGACTGAAGGATTGTGAGCAGGAACTCGAAGGATGGACTCGGAGACACAAGAGAGAGGAAGGGTTTGAGGACGCGAAAATCAAAAGGTGTAGCGGCATGGGCAGAATTCCCCAACACTGACTTCAATGAGGTCGTTATGTAAAAGCGAAGGTGGGAGTCAGAACTCACTAAGACTGTATCGCAAGAAGGAGAGGCTTGGATGATTTCGGGGGAATCAATGACTACTAGGTGTGTGCCACGATTCCGGACCATTATAAATGTACAAATTTTCGGAGCGTTCTTGAGGTAGGCTCCATAACCTATTAGGCTAGATGGGACCCCAAACTGGTCTTGTTCATTCGTACACGTAAAACCTACATGGTAGGTACTAGGGAGGCACCACCCATTTTCGGACATAAGAGAACACACTCTAGTAACGATTTCAGTTCGTTCCTCTAAAACTGCAACTCCAGCTCAATCTATCAAGAAAGTCATTAGGATGTCTGTGACCAAGGTATAGAGCCCACCTGATCAACAGTCTCTTCTATTTTCCTCGTAAATAAATCCACAAAGTCACGCATGCCATCAGTGATCTTCGGAGAGCAAGCTTGACAATCGCGGGCTTTAACAGCCTGCACTATCTTATCTGCAGAAGCCCGCACAGTTCCTTTGCATGGTTTGTCGTGCAGCCCCGTGAAGGTTTCCTCCATGAAGTCCTCCCACCATTGAAGTGAGATATTGAATACCGTATATTTAGGCCCATTTGGTCTTGGACACCCGCAGTTCTTAGCGGTGCCATAATAGTCGTACGTTTGGCCTGACAACCAAGAACACCCCTGTAAGCTCCTATAATGAGATGCAATCCAGGATAGATCGAGCCTCAGCGCATAGACAGCATCTCCACACTTCTTGTGATAAGTGAGGAGGGAGAGGAGATCGGTGGCACGGATAAGCTTGATCTCCCGGAACCATATGGGTATCAGCGGCTGCATCAATGTGTATTTTGCAGCGCTTAACGTCTCCTCCCGTAAGCGTCCCCGATGCGCGATTGCAAAGCATCGTAGTGGTTCGGCCTCGAGGATTTTTGGGTTTGCGATCGCCTGACGAGCCTTCTTCTCGATGACATCGAGGGAATACTTCCTGGCCGCCTCCAAGATATCTACTGCACCCTCAAAAACATCTATCTTTGGGTCCTCCGCCAAGGTGCATGGGTAGCAGAAGCGGAGAAGGGAATCGAGCGTCTCGCTATCCTCTGTTACAGAAACGACAGGGAGGCCATCCTTAACATCTTGATCACCGTCCTCGGCTGGCTGGGGGATGTTGAAGAGGGTCTCGAAGAATGGGGACGCGAGGGAGAGGAAGAGTTTGAAGACACGAAAGTCGATGTTGTCAGATGAACGCAAGATGATATCTGCCTTGGCGTGATCGAATGGCGCAGCAGCATAGGTGGAGTTGTCAGACATTGTCACAGATATCTGTTGAATGACATTAAATGAAGCAGAAATGCGAGACGAGGACTCACTGTGATGAGTGGGAAGACGAGCTGAGGGAGAAAGCTGGTATGTCTTCCTGCTTAAATTCCTAAGTTTTGCTGCACGGACCAGGGGTCTGCGCATCTCCTTTGGTCAGAGCAACCCCAGATTCTGGAGTAGCTCGTGCAGTAACCGCCCCCTTTTCAAATCCATACTCTTCACACAACGAAAGCCTGTGGAAATTTCAAAGGCACAAGGCACGGGGTTGACCAGCTGATACCCTAATTTTCTTGAAATGCCCGGATTTGCATCATGAGTTTCTAGAAAGGTATAGACGAGGGGAATTATAGCGTTCTATCCAGGGCAAGGGTTGTTGATGGTAACGAATGGGGCACATCAAAATCGAGGACATCCAATGAAGAACCAAGATAAGAGCCACATGCGACGGATGGAAGTTTGAAGATCAAAGCATAACTTCCTGCAAGCACTACGAATTCATAATTCGATCAGCTTTCTCCATCAGGAAATTAGCACGCTGCTTATTCAAGCTTGTTCATACTTTTTTCGCTCTTATTTGTAAATTTAATTCATCACACCGCCAAGCAGAATAAGGACACAACAAGGCTACCCCTCGTCTTGATTTAACTTATTCCAAACTTTTTCGTACTTGAACTTCACACTTTTCCTCTTATATGCCTTATATACTTATACAATGTACATATATAAAAATCTAACTATACGTGCCATGCATGTGTGAGCAATCGGACTGGTCCGAAATGACATGGAGGGGGAGCAGGAGGTTGGGGTCGAAACGACAGAGGGAGCGAGTAACAAGCGGTATCGCTCGAAATGACAAACTGGGATTGGAGGCGAGTGGTCGGGTTCAAAACCGTGTGCCAGAGGTGGGGGATGAGCAGTCGGGCTCGACACGGCGGGGGTGGGGGACGAGCAGTTGTGCTCGAAGCGACACGGAGGGGGAGGGGAGCGAGCGGTCGGGCACGAAATGACGCGTTGGAGGTGAGGACGAGCAGTTGCGCTCAAAATGAAACGGTGGAGGCGGGAGACGAGCGACCGGGCCTGAATAGATGCGGTGGAGGTGGTAGACGAGCAATTGGGCTCGACGCGAGGCGTTGGAGGTAGGGAACGAACAATGGCACTCGAAACGACACAGCTGGGGTGGGAAGCGAGCGGTCACGCTCGAAACGACAGAAGGGGAGGGGAACGAGCGGTCGGGCTTGAAATGACACGATGAAGGCGGTAGACGAGCGATCAGGCTCGACACGACACGTTGGAGGTAGGGCACGAGCAGTAGCGCTCGAAATGACACGATGGAAGTGGGGGACGAGCGACCAGGCCCGAACGGATGCGATGGGGGTGGTAGACGAGCGATTGGGGCCGATACGACCCATGATGGACGAGCAGTGATGCTCGAAATGTCGTGTTAGAGGGGGGAGACGAGTGGTGGCACTCGAAACGAAACAGAAGGGGTGAATGACAAGCGGTCGCACCCAAAACGACACAGCTGAGGTGGGAGACGGGCAGACAGGTTCGAAACGACGCGTCGGAGGTGGGGGACGAGCGGTTGCGCTCGAAACAACACGAAGGGGGAGGGGGACGAGCGGTCGGGCTCGAAATGACACGATGGAGGCGGGAAACGAGCGACCGGGCCCAAATGGATGGGGTGGATGTGGTAGATGACTCGGAGCATTTGGGCTCGGCACGACACGTTGCCAGAGGTGGGGGACGAGCAGTGGCGCTGGGGTGGGAGGCTCGCGGTTGCGCTCCAAAAGATGTGGTTGAGGTAGGAGGATGAGCGTTCGGGCTCGAAACGACGCGGTTGAGGTGAGAGGACCAGCGATTGTTGTCGTTGTTGTGCAGTGTCGCGCCGCGGTGCCGTCGACGAGGCATCGTCGTTGTGGTCCTGCGCATCACGTTGAGTGGGAGGAACGGCACGGACGAAGACTTAGCTTTTTTTTTTTTGAATGGGTGCTACACAGGTAATAAATAGGTGTGCTCTCAGAGGCGGTGAGCAAATAGGGTATCCATGCGATACACCGGGTGTGCGAAATGAATGTGAGTGGGCAGGTTGTACAAGGACTGTTGCTGGGGTTGTGTGGTTCGAGTTGTGGGTCGTGATGACTTAGTGAGATTTGTGCTAGAGCCTAGAAACGTACCTGATACGTAAAGCCTCTCAACTTATTTTGTGTTCCTGTACGTGCTGCTTACTGGCCTTCTGCGTGAATGCGTTTGCTCGTGCCTGGGATGAAGCACATTGTTACTAGTAGGCTATGTACATGAGCGAAGAAAGAAGATAAGGACCGATCTAGGTTTTGTGTGCGTTTGGGCGAAAACCCGCAGGGTTTTTCAGCTGGAGGCTGGCCCGGTCTGTGGATGGCATGGTGAGCTGTGATCCCGAAATACTAGGAGCCCGCGACACGACTAGCGAGGCTAGTGACCCATCCATTAGGAGCGGGGAAGAGACTCACTTAATGCACGGGAGGCAAGGCAACTTGCTTGAAGGCATCGTAAATTTCTGGTTCTGTCTGAAGGAAGGGCGCGAGAATGAGCGCATGCTCCCGAAGGTAACCTGCAAAGGTGTTTCCTGCCCAGCGTCCTATGGCTTTCACTACCTCGAAGGAGACTCCTTTCAAGAGATAGTGCAGTGTACCTCCAATACAGAGACTGTGACCCTTGATGTTGGGAAGGTTGTGTCGTTTGATGAGTGCGGAAATGTGTGAGGTGACCTGATTCTTAGAGAGGGGGCGAAGGCCAAATTTTGGGTGTTTCCATGTGAAGAGATGTGCTTGTGAAGACGTGGGATTGATGTGTAGGTGATTTCTTAGTGCTTCTTCTGGGTCTGTGATGCAGCCGGGGTGCAGAGCACAGTGTGTGTTCTGACAAAACTAAGAGAAGGGCAGGAATTGCCCAGTGCTCAGCCGCTGCCTAAGATGGCAGAAACGACTATTTATTCACCTAAGAGAAGGGCAGGAATTGCCCAGTGCTACAGTACATTAGCTAGGAATGAAAAACTAAGTAAAAAGTACTCACCTCAGCTGCTGCTTAAGATGGCGGAAACAACTGAGGTGCTTGTAAGCAGGGTGAAGATATATATATTATGGGTGGAGGTATACTTGTATTATGTTACCTGCAATATTGTAGTAGTGAACCTGAAAGAATATTTTGACAATTTCCAATACTTCCAATGCTTCCAATGCTTCTGGAAAAGTGTGGGTGTTACGACTACCACGGGTAGCGATAGATGTAGCCTCGTAGGGTGTGCTTCAGCACGTCAAGAGTTCGATGGTTCGTCCATTCAACGAAGGAACGACGGAGGTTCGAGGATACGTCCTATCAACAAGGACGTCGAAGTTTCTAGGACGCACTCAATCAACACGAGCGGTCGAGGGTTCAATGGGACGTCCACTCAATGACGAGTGACGAGGAGTCAAAGGAGGTTCGTATTCGTGGAAGAGTACCGAAGTACAAGAGTATGCGAGTAGAACGAGGAGACCAAGGTTAAGGCTCAGGGGCGCCAGTGCGGCGACTTATAAACTAAAGATGAGGATTAAGGGCAGGTGTGGGAACAACTGAAGGGCAGGCATAGAATGACGAGGAATGTAATAGAACGTGGAGGAAGGGGAGCGATGACGAAGCAAGTGGAATGTCGTAGAAGGTTATGGAATGGGATGAGTCATCGCGAAGAAAAAGAAAGATAAGTCCATGAAAGGCTTAGCTAAGTCAGAGGAAGAAGAAAAGAGGCGAATAGGGGTGAATCGTAACAGTGGGAATGTTCTGGAAGTGGTTCCAGTGGTTCTGGACCTTCCAGTGGTTCCGGAATGGTGGTTCCGGATATCGGGATCTGGAAGTGTTGGAACTAAGGTTGGATACTGTCATGTTCTCACCTTGCTCTTTGCTGCACTTGGTAAATGGAATGAAAAATTTTATGACTGGCCAATTTTCTTTGTCGTGGGTGAAGGTTACATTATGTCGGATGATGTGCTTGTTTGGGGAGAATTTGGTGATGGCCGGGATGGCGAATTTGCCAAGTCTAGTGATGCAGTAGAATATAGTTGTGATACAGGCTAGAATTGCTGCATCACAGGGATTGTTTGCATCGAGGTTCAGACACAGGGTTTTTAGGTCGTTTAGAGTTAAGGGGAGACATTTCGGCTGTTTGGATGATTGTGGGGCGAGCCTGGTTGCACCTTGGAGGTCGAGCTTGAGTTTGTTCAGGTTAATGTTCCAGGCCACACCATGCAATAGGTGCCAGGCCCTTACACCTGTGGTGTAGTTGGCGATGGCGGATCCAACATATGCACTGGCAATACTTGCTATGAATGCGATGAGGTGTGTGTGGGAAACTGGGCAACGCTTGTGTTTGGATATGCTGTAGAGGTTGCAGTATACATGAAATACCAGGAGGCCAGTTCCATACTGTACAACTCCTTGGTACTATCTGCCCATGAAGCTCTGATGACTTCAAGGATGTGGTTGAGCGCAAACTTGGGAATTGGTTTGGACGCTGGGTTGCTCAGCTGGTCTGTGCAGTTGGTATATGGGATCCATAAGTGCAGGCAGTCTTTTGCTGGACAGTGGGGGTGACTAGGAGATGGAAGAGGGATGAGGTTGGCTGGGTAGGGGCATGCTTTTGCTGAGGTGGATGAGTCCATGTTTAGTGATAAGGGGACATCAAAATGATGCCCTTGTTCAGAATTGCTTGTCATGTAAGGCCTGGAAGATGAGGTTTTCTTCGGATTCTGACTCGGCATGTAAAAGGTTCTTGGTTTCCTGATGCTCTCGTATGCGCTCAATGATCCGAGAGGCAGAGGTGGAGTAGGCACCTTCTTGGAAAGCTGGAGTTCTTTGGTGGATAAGGGTTGTTCAGCATCAATGATGTATTCCTGCAAATGCTTGGGTATTGTGAGGGGAGGGAGGAGTGACTCTGCTGATGCATAAATGCTGTGAGAGGGGAGATCTGCTGGATTGCTGGCACTGGGGACCTATTGGGCGATGACACTGAGGATATGTTGCGAGTGCTCAACGAAGTCATGAATGCGTTTGAAAATGCCATTAGTGGCATTATTTCTATGTCTCCCAGTGCGCCAGCCTTTGACAATGCCGGAATTGTCACAGTATGTGGTGATATGCTGTGGGTTGATGAGTAGAGCATCGATAGCATGCACCAGGAGTTCGAATCTGACTGCTTCTGCCCAGCTGATGTCTCTCTGTCCATGCAGGGTGTTCCATCCTGGGATGAGATGCCATGCCCGCCATCTGTCATGGATGATAATGCTGATTCCAAGGCCAGAACTGGCATCTGAAAAGGCTTGAAGGTCCAGAAAGGATGGTGGAGGGATGATGGTCCTAAATATGTTGACAGTTTTTAGACGTTGGAGCCACCACATTAGGTTGTTTCGGATTCGTTTGTCAGGATGATGAAGGGTGAAGGGCTGTTTGGCACATGTTGCTAACATGGCCTCAAGGCCTGTTAGGTAAGCACGCCCTTGTGGTAAGATTGAAGCCGTGTGCAAAAGCTTTCTATATAGCTCTTGTACATGTTTTAATGAATGATGATCACATTCCATCCATTGTTGAATTGCACTGGAATACTTCTCAACTTTTGAAGCAGGTAGGGTCACTGTCTGGTTCTCCAGATCCCAGAGGAAACCTATGTAAACTGTCGAGGGGCCAAAGGGTTGGTCCTTGGCTGATTCCCATGGAATGCCAAGATCATGAGAGAAACAATCAATGTTGTCAATATTGTAGGTGAAACATTGGTCCTGCTCAGCTTGTGCAGTGACTTGGGAGAGGTTCCATATGGGTTGTGAACAGTCTTCATTGAATTCTTCTATGGCACCAGATGGTAGGGTTGACCCTTTGTATCAGATGCGATTGCACAACTGTTTCCTTCTGGTTTTCATGATCTGTTGGTGCCATGTATGCCTCAATTGGTTATATTGGGTGAGATGTGTGTTCGGAATGTGTAGAAAGATATGGTCATTGACCCATTTGTCCAGGGGGCCAATTCCATTGCTGCACAGAATGTCTGCCCCTGCATCAGCCACAATGCCATATATGCCACATGATGGAGAAGCTCCGAAGGTGATGCAGGTGTCTATGCATCAAAGGGAGTCCGAGAGTTTTACAACAGCTGCTGGCCATTGGGAAGGATGTAAGGGAATGGTGCAGTATGCTTCTGCAATGTCCCTGGTTGCTGCTTCTGAACCTGGGGGAAGTCTAGAGATAAGTAGATAGACCGTGGAGAATTTTCCCCAGGTGCACGGAAAGTGTTCTGATGTTATGCCGCCATTGATAGACAGACTGGGGAACTCAGGAGATGTATTGTAGGGAAAGGAGAAATTTTGTATGAGCCTGAATTTGCCCAGACGACCAGGCTTGGGAATCATGGACAGCAGGGAAGTTTGGTAAGGGCCTAGAACCTCCTCTATGATGGAAAGTGGGTAGGGGCTGATATATCTACCTTTTGATATCTCTTTATGTACAATTTCATTGAACTCGTTCAGGTAGACTGAAAGTGAGGTGCTATTTGGGAGGGACTGTACATGGGTAACATGGGGAAAACCTATTATGAAGCCATAATGGAAGCCATCTAAGAGAGGGTTGTGTGCTCTGGACTGAAGGTTTGCTTGAGTGCATGTAGCCAGGCACTCGCCTTATATGGAGTTTGTGGCTGGAGCTTTTTGTGCTCGAGGGCAGCAGCTAGCTCCATGCGTAGCTGCAAGGCATCCTGAGCAGACGTGCTTGTGATCATGCTTCTGGGTACATCCCAATTCCTTTTGCCAGAAGCTACAGATAATGTCTCCGGATTCGCATATGCAGAGGGCCTTGTTGATATGCTCTGAGAGCGTGTTGAAAAGATTGTCCCATGTTCTTTTGGCCTGACAGGCGATGACAGGGATGTCATGCTTTTTGCGACTGAGGCAGACTGTGCATACTGGAAGATTGGCAGCATTGGGCTCTCTAGGTTTGGATCCTACATTGGCAAATGACTGTTCCGGACGAAAGGAATGCACTTTTTTGGGAAACCCTGATTCCTCACTGGTGGTTGTTGTGGGGGAAATGGGCCTTTTTGGTAGGCTGAAAGAGCACGTGTGCGCTGGTTTAAAGGTAGTAGATGGTGTGGCAGGGTTTACCGAGATCTGCATGTTGATCTGCAGCGATGTGCAAATTCATGTAATGGGGTGATGACACACCAGAATTCAAAAGTCATCCCATGTTCTGAGAGTGGCCACATGGGAGCATTCCTGCATGCGGGTTCAGGGTGGGATTTGTAAGGGAGTAGCCATGGATATGGAAGACGTAATCTGGGAGAGTGGATATGGAAGAGAGCGAGTAATGATTAGGTTGGGATTCGATAGGATGCAGTGATTCCTACCTTTCTGAGGGTCTCGATTTGTGAATTTAGCATGGCATCTCTCAATTTCTTTTGGAAAGCGAGTAGATGGTATTTGCTCAGTGGCATGAGGGAGAATGTGTCCAAGGTTCCAATGGTCTGGTGCCACTGTTTGCAAATACAGGCCTGGTAGAGGAGCAAAGCTCGTTTCCCATATTCACATTCACCATGGCGGAAGTCATGACCTTCGAGTGCTAGCCAAAAATTGTGCATCATGATGATGTGCTCCTCTGGCCAATCCTGCTGCCTCATGGTTTTTAGCATGCGGAAGTTGGCTTCGCCAAACTCCTCCCAAGATAGGTCTTCGTCTGGCACCTTGCAGTCCTTTGCTTTCACTGCAGCTGTTGATTGGAAGACAGGACCTCCCTCTATGCAGATGAGGGTTAGGACATTGTCATCGAGATTTGGGGCTTCTTCTTCAGCTTCGTGGATGCCCCTGTTGGTAAAATAGAATAGTGGGATGTATTCTCCTTTACATAGTTTGTTCAGGGCATGTTGTGGGGGGATGAACAACGCATGAGAGGGGAGAGGCTTATTGGGGATGGGCAAGAACTTATTCTTGTGTTTCTTCCGGTCTTCCTCTCTGGCAAGTTCAAGCTCCTGCTCACATGTGAGATGGCCTTGCTCTTCTTCTCTGCCTGCGTGTTCGTGCGCCTCCCGTACTTCTTCTTCTGCCTGGTCCCAGCAGGCACATGCTTTCTCATGGTTGAAATGCCAAACCTCGGCTAGTAGTGCTGCTGCTTCTTGGTCCATTTTTCCTTTGACAGTAAAAATGAGCCTGGCTTCTGTGAACTTGGGCAGGACATAGTTGGGCTGAACCTCCAGGTGTGGGTTGCTCATTGTGTGTATCAGGTGATTGTGAAATCAATACGAAGTGCTGCAGTAAGGGAAGGAGCGTTGACGAAAAAGATCAGCATGCTCATTTGCCTGAGTGAAGGAGGTGGCGGCAAGAAGAAAGTCATGCGCCACCTCGCTTCACTTTCACACAGACTACACCCTGCACTGCCTTGTATCTCAGCTTACGTAGGCTACCATTTTGTCGCCTTTACATGCTTTTTTAGTAGGCCATGACTTGGCAAAAGGCACAAAAAGGTCAAAAAAGGAATTTCTTAATCATTTAAGTTGTGTTAAGTGTGATTAAGCAGTGTGTTAATTTCCTGATGCTCAGCACAACAGTCATCCAATTTCATCACATCAGCAAACCAGCTCTTGGCTGTGTAGATCTGTATAGATTTGCACAGTCTCACAGACCCTAAAGAAAGGTACTTAGTATTGCAGATGTTCACAGAGCCATACTGTAGCGAATCTATCACCGATTTAACTGATGTGACTCAGCCGAGAGTTGTCTATGTGTGCCTTCATGTATTTCTCACAATCCTACCATTTTCATATTCACAGCCTTCTCCTTTTCGTATAAATAGCAGTAGAATACTTGATGTATTTCCAAGTTGTTCTTGAACAGAGACTCTTTAGATTGGTTCTGATCCACTACTGAGTTACTCTCGACGACCTATGACTAATTGTGTGAATGTCTCGAACCCCAAGTTGCCACATATTTTAAACCCTCTCCTCTCCTCTCTGTTCTACCTGTTCTTCTCGCTCTACTCGTAATCGTTATCAACGATGACAAAACGACCTGCTCGGTCTGATCAACCGTGCACACCTCATTTTTCAATCATGTTACTGATATGTCTGCTACAGTACATGTTACCCGGAGCTCAAAGCTCTTGCAAATGCCCAGCTTGCCTGATGATGTGAGGCAGTTGGGGCATGAAACCAAAGATGGCAAGGCTACTGAGCACTTGGCCGCAACAGCTCACAAGAACCCTTGGGGTCTTGCTAGCTTGATGAAAAAGGCCATTGGCCATGGTGATGAGGATTCTGCCACTAACATCAAGTGTGAGCCTGGGAGCACACCAAATATAGAGGTTGGTGCCCTGATCAGCAAAGAAGCTGTTGACAAAGGCAGAATTAGCGGAGTTGATGACAATGGGTTTTTTGCGCCCAAGTCACTCCCCCATACGTTGAGATGGCCAGGACTGACTATGCTGTGCTAGTGAACATAAGGAAACCCTGTCATCTGGTGCTCTTGAGCCTCTATCTCTACTCTGACTCTGACCTCTCCCAATCGGCCTCACCTGAACCCCTGACCCTGCACAGCCACATCTGCCCCCCACAAAGAATGTGACACACTGGGGTCGCCCAAAGACGAGCTCACTTGGTGTTCAGTTTCTTCGTTCTTCTCTCCTCCTATGCCCTTCTTTTGCTCCAGGAAAGGTATCCTTGAGTCCACCACTGCTATCTCATACTCAACCAGTTCATCTATGTCCTCCTCCTGCTCCAGTGGCTCTATCCCTTTGTGTTTGTCTTTTGGGGTTCGCTTATCCATCCTCCGCTGCTTTTCTTGCTCAATGTTCATGAGTGCCGTTCCATTGTGGGGAATGAATTGGTGCAGGTGCCTTGTGTGAATGAGACCTCCAATGGGGAATCCCTCCAATGTAGTTAGTTTGTAGGAGTTGCCCATTCGTTCCACAATGCATTGGGGTGCTAACCATTGTGGGAGTAGTTTACAGGAGGTGAGGCAGGTGTTCTCTAAGGGAGTATTGTGTACTTGTACTAGTTGGCCTTCATTGAACATGACTTCTCCTGCTTTGGATTCTTGGACTCTGTGGTTGAAGGCCAGTTTGTGTTTGACAGCATGTAGTGCTGCATGGTCTGCAGCATTGAGGTGCTGCTGGGTTACATATGCCAATTGTACATCAATGTCCGACAGTGCAGGTTCAGTGGCTAGTGTAGACATGGGAGTGGGAACGGTATTGACAATGAATCCGAGGAGTAGTTCCTTAGGGGAGAATTGGAAGGCGGGGATGATGCATTTATTGAGTTGGCAGAGGGCTGTATCAAAGTGATCCGGCCAGGTGTGTGTGAGATTGGACAGGGATGTGGTAGCACATGTGTCTTTGCCCAGCTCAGGACTGCATAGGTGTTGTAAATGGCCCAGGAGTTGGCTATTTGCATTTTCGACTAAGCCATTGATCCATGGTGTGTATGTGGCTGTTATGTGGTGATGGGTCCCATTGGCCTCACACCATGTGCATACATCTGCGTTATTGAAATGGGATCCTCTGTCTGTCATAAGGGCTTCTGGGGCTTTGAATGCAGTGGTGATGATTTTTAGGGCATCTACCATTGACTTCACAGTGCCATGTCTCTTGAGTTTGAAGCCCCAGACATGTTGGGAGAAGGTATCTAGAATTAAGAGGATGCAATGATACCCTCCTTTCCCTTCTGGTAGTGTCAGGTAGTCAGTGACAAGGAGTTTGAATGGGTGTCGGTGTGTGATGGAATGCATTAGGGAGTGGAGATGAGTGGAACTGAAGTTCTTGCACTGCGGGTATTGGTGTAATGTGGTCATGATGGATGCATCCAACCATGGGCTCCAGATGTGGTCCATCAGCTTGAGTTTGATTAGATCTTGTCCCCAGTGCCCATTCGACTCTTCTTGGGAGACACATTCTAGATGTGGTTGTATGCAGGTGGTTTGTTTGTCTGCTATCTTCCATAGGTGATCATTGTCGAGCATGTAGCCCATGGTGCGATGGCACGTGCATCTACAATCATGCTCCAGTTTGTCACTGTTGAGGTCAAGCATAGCATTTATGACCTCTAGGAAGATCGGTTCGTCAGTGAATCAGGTTTGGAGAGAGGATAGAGTGGAGAGTGTGTCCACCGCAAAGAGGTCGTTGATGATGCCTGCACTAGATTCACAGTCAGCATTGACTGACCAGGTACTACCATCATTGGGTGTTACTGGTTGTCCTGTATGCATGTGACTGAGAGCATTGACTGCCACATTGGACTTGCTGGGCCTATGACGGACATTAGTTACATAGTGGGCTGATATGCCATTCTGCCACCAGGTGTGTGGTAGAGACAGTGTATTGTTACTGAGAGTATTGTGCAGTGCAATACAGTCTGTTTCAATTTCAATTGGAAAGCCCCATATGATGTTGCTAAAATGGTTAAATCTGAACTTTAATGCTGTGAATTCTAAGATGTAAGGTTTATATCATTCCTCAGTGGGTGATGTCCACTTGGATCCAAAGCCCACTGGGTGGATGGACATGATGGTCTCCCCATCAGGGAGGGTGGTAGTATGGCGCTGGGAGAGCATGGTGCCAAAACCCATTTTACAACTGTCAGTTGTGAGGATGAATGGTGTGCCATCAAACTTGGATGCTCATAGCACTGGTTCAGACACTAATGCATGTTTGAGATGAGTGAATGCTTTCATATGTCTGGATGTCCAGTACTGATTAAGTGTATGGTCCCTTAGGAATTGTTTATACTTATGCTTCCCCAATTTAGCTGTGTTACGCAAAACGTACACTGTACGTCGAGCGTACTCTGTTTGTCTCGAGGGAGGTACTCACGAAGAGACACAACGTCCTCGATAGAACAAAGCTACGACAGAAGACAAGTCAAGGGTTCTAGGATCAAGGGTTCCTCAAGTCAAACGAGACTGAGGTTGAGGGAGACTTGAGAGCGTACAACGAACATTGGATTGTGCAGATCAAGAATGAGGAGATAAGTACAGGCAGCTCAGTATAAGTACTAGTGAACTACTGCGGATGACTAATCTATAGAACATTGTAGAAGCAGATAGAACAACTGAGTTACAAGTGAGTCATGATGGTAGTCAGGGGAAACGTAAGCAGTGCAAGAGAACCGCTTAGAGGAGAAGGCTGTCTGTAGATAGATGAGTTAGACATAAGTGTGTATCCCCTACCGGCAATAGAGAAAGAGAATGGCGTGGGGAGTGCGTTCAAGGTAACGCAATAACGCTAAAGCCGTCCAGGCTAAAGAGAAGGAGAAAGTCATCTCGACCTGGTGTTAGTATTCCAGGGAGGGCGAATGTAGAGAAACGAGAGGAGATGAGGAAAACAGAGGCGCACATATACTGTATCGTAACATTACCCCCTTCGTATACTGGAGCCCCAGGCTCAAGTAACACACAACCTCTACACATCTGGAGGAGGGGGTTCTCATTGGAGAGCTCCTGGTGAGAAGATAGACGAGGCCTGCTCAGGAGTAAGGACCGCAAAAGGACAATCAACCTCTTTGTGCCTGAACGCAGCACAAGTGGAGCAAGGTACTCCAGGGCAATATTGGGATCCATGGCCCCATCGAAGGCAAATGCTACATTGGGTGGTGAGACACAGACGTGACGGATGACCAGGGGTGGCACGATGACATTTGGGGCAGACGTATTGGGGGCAGTCATCTTGCAGATGCCCAAGACTGTTACAATGAAAGCACTGAGTGGAGGTGGTGGCGGGAGTAGGAGGGAAGATATTAGGAAGGACATGAGTGGCCGCTGAGAGAACAGTGTTGCCAGAAGTGTTTCGAGTATAATAAGTCCTGAAGATACGTCGAGTGTCTTCATCAAGATGTCGGCCAACAGTGTCAGAGTCGTGAAGGAAACAAATGGCCACCGGAGTGAGAGGTCGGTTGATGGGAGAGGAGGGGGTGGATGATTCAACAGTGGTAGAGGTGTCGGATAGCAGGGTTGTAGGGGAGCAGGGTTGAGACAAGATGCGGGATGCGAGAATGGGCATGGCAGGTATGAAGGTTTCTCCTTGGGGTCAAGAAGGAGGAATGGGTATGGTAGGCAGGGATCGAGGAGGGAGAAAATCAGTAGCTTCCATGTATCTGTCTCGTTCTTCCATAGACATGGACAAATAGATCCATCGGAACATGGGATAGATCACGGTAGTGGGGAGTTGTTCAACAAAAGAATGGAAGCCATATAGATGGAGAATGGTGAGAATGTGGCGAGGGAGAGCAGATATATGGAGTTGGGGAGGGATACCAAAGTCCGAAGGAGGGTTAGAAGGGTTGGCCAGGCAATGGTACCGTTCAACTGTCAGGACCTTGTGGAAGAGTTTGATGAGTTCCTGGATGACGACATCTTCTTTGAACAGATAGAGTTCCTCAAGGGTGCAGCAGATATGTGGCGTGGTGAGAATAGCAGTGTAAAGAATGAGAATGAAATGTAATGGCAAACAAACAGGACGAACAGGTCAAGAACATAACGGGGAGGTATCTGGAGAAGAGGAGAGAGAGGAGGAGGAACGAGATGACGATAGGAAAGACATATTCAGGGGAGTCAAAGATGATGGATTCGATGGTGTAGTGGAACATGTGCAGGGGGGTACTCACGAAGAGACGCCGCTTCCTGGGAGTTCAGTTCAAATGATGACTCGCCTTATAAGCCTTGAGTATCTCAGGGGCATGGCGGAGATTGCTTTCGGGTTCCCATGTGTTTTCCAAAGACAGATAGCCCTTCCATGCGGTTAGGTACCAGCGTTTTCTGGCGTTGCCTCTATGACTAATGATCTGATCAACTTCATACTCTTCTTCGGCATCAATTAGGTCAGGAGGGGGTTGGGAGAAGTTGGGACCATGTGTGACAGTTTCACAATAAGACAATAAGAGGTTGGCATGGAACACGTCATGGATTTTCCATGTGGGTGGTAGGCGTAATCGGTAGGTGAGCGGTGATAGGACCTGAGATATTTCGAAGGGTCTGTGGCGTTTCGGGGCTAGTTTCCAGGAAAGGTATTGGAGGCGCAGATTAGAAGCTTCTAGCCAAACCTTGTCACCTACTTTCCAGGGGTGGAATTTCTGAGTGGAACGTTCTGTCATGATCCGTCGGGCGGTTTCATGTGCTGCCAGAGCTTCCTTTCGGGCTTCTTTGAGTTGGGAGAGTCAATTTTTGAGAGCAGGAAGGCAGGTCTTGCCCAGGGGAGGATATGACTGGGGTTCGTATCCGAGGAGTAAAGAGAACGGGGAGACCTTGGTAGAGCTGTGTGGGGCGGAGTTGTGGTGGAATTTGGCAGTGGTGATGTACTCAGTCCATTTTTGGGAGTTATTGGAACAGAAGATATAGAGATATGTTTCAATTTCCTGATTGGTTCGTTCAGTCTGGCCATCGGTCTGAGGGTGATAGGCGGTGGAAAGGCAGATATCGTAGTTGAGGAGTCTGGCTAATTCCAGCGCGAAAGCAGAGGCGAACTGAGGACCTCTATCTGAGATGATAGAGTCATATAATCCGAACCGTTTGTAGACATGTTCAAAGAAAAGTTTGGCAACTCCGGCGGCATCGATAGTTTTAGTACAAGGGCATAGAATTACCCCCTTCGTAAGGCTGTGGTCGACTACGACCATCAAGGAATCAGAGCTGGCAGAGAGGGGAAGATCAGTGATGAGATCAACAGAGAGTTGTCGAAAGGGAAGCACTGAGGTGGAGGGGATCAGAGCCAGAGGGGGGCGGGTCGGGTGAGTATTAACCTTGTTTTGCTGACAAACAGCATAGCTGGAAACGAAGGCATTGACAAAGGAGGACAGTCCCAGCCACCAGAAGTCTCGCTCGACAATAGCCTTGGTGCGGAAACGACCCATGTGACCTGTGGAAAGAGAGGAGTGCAAGGAGTAGACGACTGAGTGGCGAGAGGATGGGGATATGTACATACGACCTTTGAAATAAAGATGGCCATTGTCAAGGGTCCAATCAGAAAGAGAAGAACGAGGGAACAGTGGGGAGCCTTGCTGTAGGTTGGCGATGGCACGTAAGACAAGAGGATCGGAGGCAGAGGAGGAGGTGATCTTGTGGGTGAGTGTGGTATCGAGAGCATTAATGACCAGGGGTTCAGGGCAAATGGAAGCGTCGGCGTTGTCGGTGGTAGTGTCTAAATGATCGCAGCGAGAGAGAGCATCTGCAGAAGCCATTTTAGATCCGGGCATTACCTTCCAGATGATGTTGAAGTCTTGGAGGAATAGGGCCCATCGAGCCTGGCAATGAGAGAGTTTACGAGGGTCTTTGATATAGGAGAGGTTTTTGTGGTCAGTGATGACGGTGATCGGATGACTGGTTCCCTGAAGATAATGTTGCCATTCAGAGAGGGCGAGGATAATGGTGAAGAGTTTCCTGTCATAAATGTCATAGTTGCGTTCTGCAGGGGTGAAGGTTTTTGAGAAGTAGGCACAGGGGTGGGAGTCGCCATTGGCATCATCCTGCATGAGTACGGCACCTGCGGCTAAGAGGGAGGCGTTGGTCATAAGGGAAAAGGGTCGTGAGGTATCGGGGATACAAAGGACAGGGGCAGAGGAGAAGATGGACTTAAGAGTATCAAACGCTTTCTGTTGAAGTGGGGTCCAAGCCCAAGGTTCATTCTTCCGGGTTAACAGATTCAGGGGAGCGACAATGTTGGAGAAATTGGGAATGAATTTCCAATAGAAGTTGGCGAAGCCAGTGAAGGATTGTATGGCTTTGACGGAGGTAGGAGGTTTCCAATCACGGATGGCATTGAGTTTCTTAGTGTCCATAGCGACCCGTCCTTGCCCAATGATCATTCCGAGATACTCCATTGTTGGGACATCAAAGGTACACTTGGAGATCTTTAATGACAGGTTGTGTTCGCGAAGATGGAGGAGGACGCGACGTGTTCATTCATGATGAAGAGAGAGGGTACCTTGGGTGCAGATGCCTAGATCATCCATGTAGATTTTGAGCCATCATTCTGCGATCATGTCGGCGAAGATGTGGTTCATGAATGACTGAAAGGTTGCAGGGGCGTTGCAAAATCCAAAGAACATGACAGTGGGTTCGAATAATCTGAGGGGGGTGATGAACGCCGCTTTCCATTGGTCTTCTTCACGAATCTGGATGTTGTTATATCCCCATCAAATGTCGAACTTGGTAAAGAAGTTGGCGTCCTTCATGTCGTCGATGAGTTCTGGGATGAGGGGCAAGGGATATCCGAAACATTGGGTATGAGAGTTCAAGTGTCAGTAGTCTTGGCATGGGCGAAGGGTTCCATCTTTCTTGGGTATGAAAAAGAATGGGGATGCTTGGGGGGACTTGGAGGGAACGATACGTCCATCAGCAAATCACCCTTTTTGGGACAGTCACCACACCCACCACAACTATTTACAGTGTTATGCTCCCACAGTATAACACTGCCACACAGCCTACAGCGGGCTACAGTGGATTACATGGGCACATTGCCATCTTTAGGACAGTCACCACAGCCACCACAACTATTTACAGTGTTATGCTCCCACAGTATAACACTGCCACACAGCCTACAGCAGGCT